>JAMWYP010000204.1:916311-926311 GCA_025563575.1 Acacia pycnantha
CTCACTATCAAGATTGATTACACACTCTGCACTCAAGAGTAATTCTTTCTCTAGAACTTACTCCCCTCTTACAAGTTGTAATCAATAATCTAATCTCCAAGTCCCCTTGACTTGAGATACTTTACAATAGTGATTTACAATCAAGAAACTATCTCTAAGAGTAGATATGACAAACACTGAAGAATGAATGTATCAAAAGATACTTTACAACAGAAAACTCAAAGAGTAGTTGAAACTTTAATGATTTTCGTTCTTGTACAGATTGGTTGTTGAGAAGTATTGAATGCATATCTATTTATAGGTAGAGATCATTAATTAACCGTTATAAATCCTTATATAACCGTTGGAGACATTAGAGGATGATTAGTGAAGGTTTTGGTCTTCTTCTCTCTCTACTCTTTGGTTAATCCAGCTTTGCAGAAGATCAGAGTTGACTCTCTGACAATTAATCCGTTGGAAGGGCAGTTGTTGGATGTAGAAGGCAAACATTAACTTCTACAAAACGTGTGGAGAATGTTTGTCCAAAAGCATGCAAGGTTTCTGCACTCTTCATTTAATGTGCTGACATGCTTTATGCTTTTTGCTCAATCTCCATTTAATCCTGTCTAAATCATCTGAAACTCACTAACAAACTGATTAAACATAGTTAGAAATAGTTATGAGTGATGATATAGAGTATTGAGATCAAACACAAACATTTCGCAAATTCGTTTAGTTCGAAATTCAAATTTTGCGATGGAAACTCAAGTCAGTTCTTCGAAACTCGAGTTTTCATGTTTCAGTGAACTTTCAGTAAAAGACCGAAACTCGAGTTTTCTCATTCCAGAGAAAAACATCGTGATTTTGCATTTGGACACGTTTTGTGAATAGTGCAAAACTCGAGTCATTAAGTGACTAACTCGAGTTTTGGACTTTTGATGAAAAATCATGTTTTAGTCCAAAAGCTCAAAACTGTAGTTTCCAAATCAAAACTGGAGTTTTCAAATGTTCAAAAAATAGCAGAGCTCTCTGCCTGACTAAAACTCGAGTTTCCATATTTTAACTCGAGTTTTCATATTCTTTGAAGACTATGGAAACTTCTCTGTAAGCTCGAAACTCGAGTTTTCTCACTTAAGAGAAAACCTTGAAAGACTTTGTCGAATTGAAGTATGAAGTTTTCACAAGGTCAGAGACGAGCATTGTTCTCTTATGATGCAAACTCGAGTTTTCAAATTTAACTCGAGTTTCCATAAAACGTTGGAAATTTAGAGAACTCTCTGTATAACCTAAACTCGATTTTCCAAATGGAAACTGGAGTTTTGGTATCTTTGAAAAATTTGGTTGCTCTCTGTCTTGTCAAAACTCGAGTTTTCAAAATCAAACTCGAGTTTGCTTTGTCTGTGAAAAACTCAGAAGCTCTCTGTATGGCTAAAACTCGAGTTTGCCTTTCTTTGCAAAAACTTGAGCACTTCTCTATCAAGCCAAAACTCGAGTTTGCCTTTGACAGTAAGTTTTTCAACTTACAAAGACAAACTTTTTCTGTGTTTACAATTGTCCGTTATCATCAAAACCAATAGAGAACTAACACTTAGTGCCTGTTTAGCAAATTTCAAAACCTAGATTTTAGAAACAAGACCTTGATTTTGGCAAAAGTTTGTCAAACACTCTTAAAAATGTTCAGAAGTTATTTTGGAGCCAAACCATGGTTTTGAGGCCAACACCTAGGTTTGGGAAAAAACTATTTTGTTTTCATTTTTTTCTCTTCCTTATGTCTTCATCAGTATTTTTTCAGTACTTGTAAGTATCTTTAAGTATTTTTTTAGTACCCGTTAGTAACCTGATTTTTTTTTTTTTTTCAAAATTAGTCAGTGCCTTAAAATATTTTTTTAAAATCCTCAAATAAATTTTTAACATCACGAGAAGTATTTGTTTTTGTACTAGTCATTATCTTTAAGTATCCTTTTAGTATCTGTTAGTACCCTAAAATATTTTTCAAGATCATTCATTACTTTGAAATATTTTTTCAATATCCTAAAATAACTTTTTAAGATCATGAAGTATTTTTTCAATATCAGTCAATTCCCTTAGTATTTTTTTAGTTCCTGTCAGTACTTAAAATATTTTTTTAAGATCAGTCAGTACTTAAAACATTTTTTCAAAATCCTAAAATAATTTTTTTAGATTATGAAGTATTTTTTCAGTATCAGTCCATACCCTGAAGTGTTTTAATTTTGTACACAAATTTATCTCTTTTTTTGTAATTATTATGAAATTTAATGTTAAAAATATTTAAAATACAACCTTATACTTTATATGTAATTATATCAAAAGTTAATGTCATTTTTGGTAAATTTGATCTTGAAAAAGCTATTTTGATAACAATATTCAAATACTATCATTTTATTAAAATCACTTTTTCAATAATCTATTCTGCAAAAATCTATTTTGAAAAGGTCATTTTACCTCGTAAATCCCAAAAACTATTCTCCAAAAGTTAAATCCAAACGGGCAGCATTCAAAAAGAATAAAGTAATTGCCAGAAGAGGAATTGAAAATATGGAGAACTGGGAGTTTTAGACTTAACTTCCTGGTTATCTTGTTTAAAAATAAACTGAGAAATAAAGTGCAAAAATTAAACTCAGATATTTACATTATTATCCACCAATGGCCTGGTTCTGGTTTTGTACAGATTAGATAATTCATTTCGTAGCCAAAATAAATATGTAAATTTAGCTTTCAGATGTATGTTTGTAACACATTATTAAACTCAAACAATACTGTCAATTGCTATCAAGGTTTCAAATAAATGCTAAAACTTAATATAATGCTAAAACTTATGCTACATGAATGGACACCGACACACACTCAGCAATCCCCTGAGGTAGCACATACACATATGGTATAGTATGGAAGACACAGACCTGTGTGGCATGGTCAGAGCCCTACAACGATAAAGTAACTTTACTAACGTAGCTTTAATAAAGTAAATAAGGATGAGTAATGATGGTATTTACTTTTGTTTTGGACAAATAAAAAGTTGTCACCTGGCACAATAGTCAAGGAAATCCACCAGTCTCCAGTTCGATCATGTACCCGACTTTTCCGTACACCAAAAAAGGGAGTTAGGGGAATTCATCAGGCTTCCTTGCCCCTGACATTAAAGGTCACCTAATAAAGAGAGAGAAAGAGGAAAGATGATTTCATAAGGACACTTGTCACTTTGAGATTTAACCTCAAGACACATGGCAATTTAAGATGTAAACACTTGGACTTATGTGGAATCAAAGTCCAAGACTCCCCAGATTCCATATATTTTGTCCAAAGCAGCCTAAAATAAGGGAAAATAGATAAATTCAAAGGAAAAATAAAGAGGAGAGAATTTGAAGAAAAACTTAATGTTCTTAAGCTCCTGAGCCGATTTCACCTCCGTAATTGTGTTTCTAACTCCTGAGGTCTTCTCTAATGTTGTTTCTCTCAGTAAGAGCAACATTTCTATGGTTTTGAATTCTTTACCAAAGGTGTTGGGTGCCCTCCACAAGGTGGAGGTGCTACCAAAATGAAGAACCGAATATGGAATCATGAAGAGGTATGTATAAGCTTTGGTTTGAACCCAATATCTTGAGGTTTTCATAAGTTGTTGAGATGCCTTGATTTTCAGTCAGACCTAAATCTGAGGAAAGGAGTGTGATTTTGCAATTTTTGATGCTTCCATTGAGTTTAGAATGTAAAGTTGTGTGGGATAAAGGTGAGAATTTGATCCCAAAAGCATCGGTACAGAAAACAAAACTTTTGGCCAAAGAACCCTTAAGTTCGGCCAGACCAATTCCTGAGGAAGGAATTTGATTTTGTTAGATTTAATAATATAAATGGATTCTACACAAAAAATTGTGTGGGAATAGCCTATGGAAAGGATTTTTGTTAGATTGGATAGAAAATCCTAAAATGGGAATCTAAGTATAAAGCTGCCAAATTACGTTTTTTGTGAGATAGTCTGGTTGTGACCAAATTTTGTATACAAAATCATGAACAAAGATTGATATTTTCCATATTGATATAAGATAATCTCAAGCTTTAATTTGATATATAATATGTGTCATTTGGGTTAGTAGATTGTAAGATATGAATTTTTGAAGTTTGGACATTGAAACTAGAACAAATTCTAGAATAGTTTGGTTGATTAAGGATTTTTGGATACTTGTGCATATAAATGGCAAGTAAGTGATATTTTTATCATACATATAATTTAAATAGCTTTAATAGAAGTTCGAACAACACCATTTGGAGGTTTGTAGATTAAGTTATGTCTTTTAAAAGTTAGGTGAAAATTCTGGAATCAGAGTGAACTGTAAATAAGAGTGACTTCCAAGAGTAGAGTTCTGTTCTAGAGGCTAGTAGCCCCATTAGACTTTAATTTGTCATGGATCAATTTCATGACTTGAACAAGTCATGTGATTATGTGTCTAGGGCCATGAGGTGTCAAAGAAGAGGCAATGGAAGCAACTTTAATGGTTGAAAAAAAAAAGAATAAGAGGAGGACCTAAATACTCAAGGTAGTGAATTTACCCTGCTTGCGTGTTTGATATGTTCGCTTGTGTGTTTATGTGTATGATTGCTTTGCTTGCTTGTTTATGTGTAACATAGTTTAATGATTGAAGCTTTGGTTTCATTGATGTTGTGGCCATAAGTAAGAAATGTGAAGCATTTAGCATGCAAAAATGTCATTATTGCTAACATGAGCCTACATAAGGCAAGCATATCATGCATTAGCATTTATCTTGCATGCATTGTTTGATATTGTTTGCTAAAAACATGCCATAGTATGTGTATGTACATATATGAATGAGCAAAGAAATGCTCTGATAGTAATGAAGACGAGCCTTAAGAATACACTTTCGTATGAGTAATCTAGAGATGGGTGTGACAGGTTGGTATCGAAGCAGAGATTCTAGCAATGGAATTGTCTGCTCAAATGTAGAAGTACAGTCAAAGCAAAGGGTTCTAGCTATAGGATATATTCTTTGCTCATGTGAATAAAATAGTGATCCTCTGTTAGTGCTATTGTAATTGGGAGTTACAGATAGCAAAGGAAACCAAAGAGTTAGACCACTCATGCTTGTTAATCATCATGTAGAAGGAAGGGCTAGAGGTCTAACAGAGGAAAGAAGTGCAACAGTGGTGATACATACCCTAAGGAAAACAATTTAGGCTCCGGTGAGTGGAAGCTCTAGAGATAAATGAGATAGCACAAGATTTGGATTCTGTTGCTAACTCTAGAGCTCTTGATATGAAGTAGAGTATGACCTAGATCCCCACCCTGTGATACGGGAATACATAGAGAAGAAATATCATACCAAGATGCTAGTAATATTTAGATTTCCCTGTGGGGACAGTATCTAGCATTTCTGTAGGGATGATATGATATATTGGGATCGAGATATGTGTGGGGTGCCAATGCCCAATAATATATGGATATGTGCCAACACTAATGCCCTGGATCCCATCAGAACTCTGTGGTTAAGCATGGTCAGACGAGAGCTATTTCAAGATGGCTGACCTGTAATACCTAACTGGTATACTGACATTTATCAGAGTACCATATGCATAGCTCAATTTGCATTTATTAGAGTAATTATATGCGGTTCAGTGGCAAAACATAAATAGCTTTATTTACCGATATAAAACTCTTGATTACAAACAGGAATACCCACAAGGTTATACACATATTACTTACAATCGCTAAACAAATAATTACAAAACTTCTACATCTAATAACCCATGACCAAACTGGATGCAATCTGGCATCTCCATTTGCCAACATCTGTCGTTTGCCTTGGGAGCCGCGTCCATTACACTGTCCATCTTACAAATAATAACGAGGATTGGGATTCAGACAAATACCAGGGTAACAGATAATCTCAAAGATAAAGTATAGATAGTATATGATATTTTACTTACATGGAATGTTGATACACGAGCTATGGATCATAAGTTTCTAAAATGCTGAGAAATCCAAGCTTTGGATTAGATCAACAATTTTTATAGGGAATACTATGTTGTATAATCATGCACGAGCTTATCTATATGTTTCAATACTATGTTGTATAGTCATGCACAAGCTTATCTATCTGTTTCAATGCATTTTCGACAGGTTCAAAATGTCGATTTTTCCTACTTTTTTTTGCATGCATCAATTTGAATATACAGTTTTCTGCTATAATTTGAGTAATAGAATTTCCTAAAAAATTATGTTGTAGTGATTCTGATTACTCATATTCTTGAGAGGCCATTGAGAATCAATATCATCTAATTTTTCCCCAACAGAATGATTGGTTTTTCACTTTTTCTAAATCATATTAAATCTATATATAGGTTCTTGAATATGCAGGTTTTTGCTATAATCTAATTAAGAAATTTCAAAGAATTTATATCTTTGAGTAACACTATTTACTCATGTATAATTCCTATGTTTTTACTTTCAAATTTGACTTTCTTTCTTTTGTAGGATTCTACTTCATCTTTGATTCCACAATTATTTCCGGTTGTTTTAGTTTGATTACTTTATTCTTATTGCCTTGTAGGTTCATACATGTTCTTGAGCAATTTCCCTGTTTTCTTCATTCTACATTTTGAAAAGTTGCATATGGTCATAATCTGTTTGTCATTCTTTTATTCCTTCTTTGAGTTGAAGCAATTTATTAATATGGGGTTTGCAGATCATGGAGTAAAACTTCCTGATTGCAAGAGAAATACCTGTTACAACTTTGACATATGTTGGCACAACACACTTTTCAAGAGGAAGAAATTCTTTGAGTAGGGTCCTGTTGTAACTTCTGATGGAGGGTTCAGTTGTGAGAGTGTATCTAATTCACCTGAGAAAGGAGTGGATGGTGACAACCTAGCTCATTTACAAAGTGGCATGCATTTAACGATTCTCATGGTAATTATTTGATGGAAATGATTAATACAAAGTGGCATGCTTGGTGTTAGCAGCTGCACTAAGATGCTAATGCTCATGTTGTATCTTTATTAAAGAAGGAAGCAAATTACTTTTGGTATTAAACTGAGTTTGAGGCTATGGATTTAATGAGTGCATCTTGTGAGGCGCTAGCACTAAAAAAGGAGCAGTCTAGATCTTGGGCAAGAAATTGGCAAGGGAAATCCCTAGGAAACAAAAACCAATGCTATCATAAATCTAGAAAGTAAAAAAGAAAAGATGCAATTGGCCTAATAAGCTTTGGCGGTCAATATATCTTTTCCAAACAAATATATCTTTGGTCCATTTATTCTTTGGTTATTGTTTTAAAAGCCATAACTTCAGGTAACTGAGTCAAGAGGAATGGCTTTCTGTTCAAAGAAATTGGAAAATTAGTATATGAATTGCCTCAAAAAAGGGTATCATAAGTATGCATGTGAAGCATGTACTATGTAGACAATCTTTGTTTGTTGTGTGTTCCATTCAATCGTGACATCATTATTATTTCATTTCTTTTAGAAGTTTAGTAAAATGTTTGAATCAGAGGTATACACTCTCTGTTTTGTATGTTTATTCATGATGGAAAACTTACAATATATAGGCTCATAAGGAGAAGCAGTAACGGTCAGAAGAGGAGGAATAGGAAATACAATTAATCAACATAAAAGCATAATCTTTCCTAAACTAGATGCACATAATCTCAAATCCTATAATCAAGGCAAGGATCAAGGGATCCTAATAATGTGCATTTAATCTCCTAATATTCTAACACTCCCCCTCAAGCTGGAGAGTATATGTCGATCATTCCCAGCTTGCCTCGAAATCCTTCAAACTTCATTCTGCCGAGTGGTTTAGTCAGTATATGTATGATTTTTTTTCTGAAGATCTTAAGTGAGACGGGGTCATAATGCCTACTTCAATCTTTTCTTTAATGAAATGTTTGTCTATCTCAACAGGCTTGGTTCGATCATGATATACTGGGTTCTTGACCATTTCAATGCTGGCCTTGTTGTCGCATCAGAGTTTCATTGGTCCTTCATGTTGAATCCCCAACTCCTCCAATAATTTGATAACCCAGATTCCTTCACATACTCCTTTGTTAATAGCTTTCAGTTCTGCTTCGGCGCTGCTTGTTGACACCACTGTCTATTTCTTGCTTCTCCATGTAACCATATTTCCCCACACGTATGTACAGTACCCTGAGATTGACCTCCTGGTCTCTCTATCCCTTGCATGGTCTGCATCAGTGTAGATTTTGATGTTTCTGGTAGTACCTTTCTTAAAGAATATTCCTCTTCCAGGATTAAGCTTCAGGTAGCTCAAGATTCTGTAAACAGCCTCCATGTGCTCTTCTTGTGGTTGATGCATAAACTGACTTACTATTCCAACTGCATAGCTAATATAAGGACGAGTGTGGGTTAAGTATATCAACTTTCCCACAAGTCTTCTGTATTTTTCTGAATTAGCTGAAACGCCTTGTGGCTTGATCTCTAAGTGACATCCCTCCTCCATTGGTGTCCCTTCTGGTTGAGTGCCCAACATACCTGTCTCATGTAACAGGTCTAGTGTGTACTTGCGCTGAGATACATTGATGCACTTCTTAGTTCGTGCCACCTCCATGCCTAAGAAGTACCTCATTTGTCCAAGATCTCTTACTTGGAATTCAGTTGACAAGTCTCGTTTTAGTTGAGCAATGGACTATTCTGTTGGGATCCGTACACGCAGCAGAAGGATTTCATCCATTAAAATTTTTACGAATCCCAAAGAGGATCTATCCACGGCGTTTAAATCAAGGTTCGTTAGAAATCGTACCTATATGAAGCTGTATGTGTCCTTTGCGAACTCGTGGGCTAACGCCTTCTTGATCGATCAATCTCTAGGAGCCGATTCTATGAATCCACTCCCTCTACCGGTATCCACACCGAATAGCTCTCCAATACGTACAACAGCGTGCTAGCGCCTTCTTGTTTGCATCTCATGTCTTTTCTCTCTAGGATTTCTTTTGCGACTTGTCTCTTATTTTAATACGACTAGATCAATATATTTTATAGAGTTTCTAAAACCCTAATTAGGCCGTATTAAAATATTCAAAATTAATCTCAATTAATCTTGGATTTGAACTTTAGATTAAAATAGCATTAATTAAATATGTCCAACAGATCTAATCTAATCTATTTATTTAATCCGAATTAAAAGCCGCAAGTATTTTAAGGTAGTAACGTATCAAGAGTAAATACCCTTTTTGGTCCCTGGAAAAACACATTTGACCCTTTTTCGTCCCTGAGTAAAAGAAATGTCATTTTGGTCCTTTTTAGGGACTAAAAAGGACCTTTTTGGGAATTTTTGAGGGATTAAAATGTGCAAAAAAATTGATCAAAAGGACTAAAAGGGACCTTATTTTTCCATTTTAGGGACTAAAAGTGACTTATTTTTTTTCAGGGACCAAAAAGGGCATCCGTGTTTTTTCCAGGGACCAAAAAGGGTATTTACTCATCGTATCAACGATCCCTATATGAAATGGGTAGTCGCAAGTCTTGCTAAAGGCCGCTTATGACTTGTGGGCTGGTACAGTATTGGCCCGCTACCAATCTCATGTGGGTCTGCGGGGTCGCACACAAGAATAGCCCAACACAAGCAAAAGTGTCCAGATTCATTGGATCTTAGATATGTCTAAGATTTAATGAATACTATATTTAATCTAGGATATATAGATATGTATGTATATATATGTATATATGTATATATGTATATATATATATGTATGTATGTATGTATATATATATATATGTAGAGTAAATACTTTTTTTGGTCCCTGAAAAAACACGCGCTACCCATTTTGGTCCTTGAGTAAAACAAATGTCATTTTTAGTCCTTAAACAGTAAAAAAAAGGTCACTTTTAGTCCTTTTAGTCATTTTTTGTGGGCATTTTAATCCCTCACAAATTCCCAAAAAGTCCTTTTTAGTCCCTAAAAAGGACCAAAAAAGACATTTTTTTTCTCAGGGACCAAAATGGGTAACGCGTGTTTTTTCAGGGACCAAAAAGGGTA
>JAMWYP010000204.1:928811-1090474 GCA_025563575.1 Acacia pycnantha
GATCCAATGAATCTGGACACTTGCTTGTGTTGGGCTATTCTTGTGTGCGACCCCGCAGGCCCACATGAGATTGGTAGCGGGCCAATACTGTACCAGCCCACAAGTCATAAGCGGCCTTTAGCAAGACTTGCGACTACCCAATTCATATAGGGATCGTTGATACGATACTACCTATCCTACAATCATGTCACGTCCCTTTTGTCACGCGATAATTTGGTCAAGGATGAGGCATGGATAATGTCAACTTCCTGTTCTTGACCATTACTTTCTCGATTCTTGAATAGTCTAACAATTGAAATGGAAACTCTTTTCCATCGTAGTATGGCCATACATTTCTCAGACTCACTCATCGACGGGCCCAGTATTATCTCTCTACAAATGTGAGGGACAAATTCCATATTGATCATTCACATTTCTCTGCATGAAAACCATTGATCCCGATCCAAGTCTTTATTATCATCCGGTCAAAGGTGAGTTTTGACTAGATCAAAGATCAACGGCTCTCATGTAGGAATCCATGATGATCTCAGGTCAAAGGGCGTTGTGACGCGGTTATGCATGAGATAAGCTTATGACTAAATCCATGCAGCTTTCTCATAGTAGGTCGGTCTAACACCTTGTACTCTTACTAGTGCCTATGACGTTGATTCGTATTTCCATACTCATCAAAGTCATACCGATCTTATTTCATCTTTGCTCCCGCATAGATGACCGACCAGGGATATTTAGGATAATCTATAAGATACATCCAAGGATACAGTTATCACTATAAACATACAAATGATATGATAACTAAACGGAGAAATACTTTAAATAACATAAACGTTTAAAGTACAATGACTTGCCCCTAGTGCTTAATTTCTAACATCTTCATCATTTCCTGTAATGATTATGTCATCAACATAAACAATCAAAATTGTGACTTTGTCATTAGCACGTTTGGTGAACAACGTGTCATCTGCTCGTCCCTGAGTATACCCAAGTCCTTTCAATGCTTTGGTGAATCTACCGAACCATGCCCTCGAAGATTGTTTCAGGCCGTACAATGACTTGCTTAGCTTACACAGAGTTATTAGGAGATGAAACTCCATCCGGAATCTCCATGTATACTTCTTCCTCCAAGTTGCCATTCAGGAATGCATTTTTCACGTCCAGTTGGTATAGTGACCTATCCAAGTTTGCTGCCAGTGATAATAGTACCTGGATAGTATTGAACTTGGCCACCGAAGCAAATGTCTCCTGATAGTCGATTTCGTACATTTTGGTATATCCCTTTGCAACAAGTCTCGCCTTGTATTTGTTGATACTACCATCGGGATTGAATTTTGGAGTGAAGATCCACCTGCATCCTACTAGCTTCTTTCCTTTAGGAAGAGTCGTGATCTCCCACATTCTATTTTCCTTGAGTGCCCTCAATTCCTCTTCTACAGCTTGCTTCCAATTTGGATCAGCCATAGCTTGTTGAAATGTGTTTGGAATGGTCAACAAAACCATTTTTGTATACAAATTACCATATGAGACAAATCATTGAATTAGATTATGAGTAGACGATCTTACCCATTTTCTCAAGGCAATAGGCCAACCCGATTCTTCAGGATTTAATTCCGGATTGGACTCATGGTTGTTCCTTTGAATGGGAGAGATAGTTCTACTAGTGTTTGGTTCAGTCTGAACTTGTGAGATGGACTCTATCTCTTTTCGTGATTCTACATCCATCCCTGAATTGATCTCAACATGTGTTTCCGGTTCATTAGGTTTAGGTTGGGGTGGAATGTATGTGTTAGGCTGGTTCGTGGGAGCAAGTGTGTCAAGAGAGGCTATAAGATTAGGTGGCACTGATGATGATGTGTGAGGTGAGTTTGAGGTGTTGGAATTAGCTGTTTCCAAGATTAACCATTCAATATCAGAATACTCCCCCTGAATGGGTAATTTGGGATAATAAGCTTCGTCTTCCGAGAACACAGTGTCCCGGGAGACAATAAGTTTCTTGGAAGAAGGACAGTAGTATTTGTACCCTTTTTTGAGTGGTGGAGTAGCCAAGGAATATACACTTGTCAGCTCGAGCACCAAATTTGTTTCCCTCATTTTTGTGAACAAAGACAACACAGCCAAACACTTTGAAAGGTAATGAATTGATGAGAGGGCAATTTGGGAAGAGTCTGATAGGGCAAAACTTTATAGCCTATAACTCCGCAAGTATACGGGCCGTATCAAGTAATAAAGTGATAAGGAAAGTATCGTTCCCATAAGGACTTGGTATCATAAATTTCGGTTAAGCATTAATTTTACAATTTCGTTTAAGTTGAGCAAACTAAATATGATTTATTTAAGAGAAAAGAAATTAAAACTAGAATTAAAATAAACAAACTACGACAATAATTAAATGAGCAACCCAGAGTCACTAATCCCTTATTAGCTTCATAAACCTTGATTTCACTAATTTAATTAGCCTTAATATCAATTTTGTTAATCTCAAGTATAAATAGCTGTAAATGCCTGTCGGTCCACTTACAACCCTCTCTTAAGTATAACTTGTTATGTCTAACATAGTTACTCAAGAAGCAACATAACTCGGACACACTCTTCAACAATTATAGGGGTCCATTAGGTATATGTCTATCCTAATTGCAAATTAAATCATAATCTAATCCCATATTACTTAATCTCAGAGCTTAATTAAAATTCCCTTCGTCAAGGTAAATTCTAATTCTCAAATTCATATTCAGTGATGGCCAGTCACTAATAGATAAATCTAAACAAGATTAAGTAACCAAAATTAATATTAATTATAACTAAACAATGAAAACAAAGTCTAATCTACTTATAAGTTCAAAGTTCCTCTAGGTTGCAAAGAGAAATTAGCCAAACATGGCTAATCGACATTATAGCACAAATAAATTGAAGGTCCAGAGACATGAGGAAAATCACAGGAAAATCAAATGGAAGCCAAATAAATTGAAACAGTGAAGGATGGAAGGCCCTTATGGTTTGGTCGACGGCGAAGCTGAAGCTCCACCACGGTGAATCCCGTCTCTCCTTCAGCTGCTCAGTCAAGCTCGGCTCCTCTGTTTATCAGGTCTGGTTCGTTCCTGAAGCTTTCCGGTGATGCTGAGGAAGTGGATGAATCGAGGTGTGTTGGTTTTGATTAGTTTTGATGATGTCTTATATAGATGTCATTCTAAAGAGCAAAAAGGTTGCATACTACATTTATCTTCTACTTTGACTAATTCTTTTATTTAATGTAGATGCAAAGTTTAATAATGGAGAATGATCAAGAAAGGAGACTAAAGAAAGAAGAACTTGAAGTCTCTATGATCAAACAGATGTTGGAATGAAGCTTCATCATATTTAAGCTACAATGGAGTATACTTTATTGATGGAGAATAATCAAGATTGAAGAAGGAAGCTCTTGCACAATATAATGGGAATATCATAAAGCAAGAAGTTATCAAATGATTTTGGGGGATAATCTAGAAGAAGAAAAGAAATTGAAGAAGGAAGAACTTGCAATGCAATAGAATATCTTTATTCAAGTTCTTATATTGATGCTAGAAGTCTCCAAGATCATGTGGAAGCTGGAATGGATCAATTCAGAGTTAAAACATGCAAAAAATCAATTCCAGGATGAGCAAACTCGAGTTTAGATCTCCAAACTCGAGTTCCTAATGTCTTCAGCATCTCTGGACAAGCCAAACTCGAGTTTATAAGTACAAACTCGAGTTTACAAATGATCTTCAAAGACTTCAAGAACTCTGTTTCACGTTTCACTCGGGCAAGGTCTGGTAATTCAATGATATCTCTCAAACCAGATATCGGATTGAGGTGAAACCAGTGGCATATGAAACTAGACTCCCAATGAGTCATTTTGATATAAAATTCAAGCCAAAAAGAGTTCATATGAAGGAGATATGAATTGTAGAAGTTGACAGTAAAATTCACGCCACACAGAAAACCAAGCTTCAATGTTTTGAGTATATCTCACAAAGTACAAATCCGATTGAGCTGAAATCGGTGGCATTGGAAAGAAGACTCAAAGGGATTTCCATCGAGAGTTAAACCAACTAAAACGGAGTTTAGACCATAGAGATATTGCCCTCGAAAATCGACTATCTGTTCAGGATATTGCACAGTTTGCTATCAAAGAAGCAAACTCGAGTTTGGGAATCAAAACTCGAGTTTGTCGGGGACAGAGGCTAAAATCTGATTTTGGGAAAGACCTAAACTCGAGTCATTAAGTTGGAAACTCGAGTTTCCATCACACAGAGAGCAAAGATCATCAGAGCATCTTCCAAACTCGAGTTTGTGATACCCAAACTCGAGTTTCCATCAGACGGAGAGCAACCAAGGGTAGAGGGACTCCAAAACTCGAGTTAGTCACTTAATGACTCGAGTTTGGCTTCAAATTCAAGATGTTCTTCGAATCTCAATCGCGACATATTCCTGAGAAAGACCTAAACTCGAGTTTGTGTTTCAAAACTCGAGTTTGCACTTAAGTGAACAGTTCCAAACTCCAGTTTACATTTGAAAACTCCAGTTTTGGACACTCGGCTTGAAAATCAGTTTTTCTGGATTTTGCGAAATCTTCATAGATGATCTAGATACTTCATATCATCACTCATTATCATTCCTAACAATGTTTAATCAATTTATTAGTGAGTTTCAGATGATTAAAGCTTGAGATAACATCAAACTTGATAGAAATCAAGATCTATCAAATGCATGAAGATGAACTTTGTTGCACACTTTCGAAATGGGAAAGATGACAGATTTCAACGAGGAACTTGAACAAATGCTCATCTGTGATATTCTCCAATACATTCAAACGTTCAGACGATGAAATAGAAGCCTCAACGGATTCATCATTCAAAGTTTCTATTATGACAGATTTGAATTTGCTTTAAAGTCAATTAAAGCAAGTCAATGACAGCCTGTAAAGAATCAAAAGCATCAAATCTCACGCGTCAAACAGAGGATCGGTCAAAATGATGAATTCCCTCATTTGGAAACAATTGCTACAACTTTTACTCAGAATGATTTGTTACTCAAATCAAATAAAGAACATTAAATGATCATCAATGCGAGCAATCATCGAAATTCAAGAAACATTATGACCCAACGGCTATATTCCCCATCCATGACCACAACAAACTAGAATTTCGAATGGAGACAATGCAGAATAGAGAAGCAACGGTCATATGAAGATTTGCCGCTATATATAGAGCTGCATACAAGTCTTCAAACATAGAACAACAAGCGAGAGAAACAAGCCTACCTCTTCAACATGCTATTACTCTAATCGCTTATCATTTACTCTCGATTTTCAATGTCTATATATCATAGAGAGTGAAATGTTTTGTATTGTACTTCAGTGTTTATCCATACACTTCTGAGAGAGAAGTTTCATTGTAAACATCCTATCATTCTACCTTAGAGTTACTCAAGATTGGGTGATCTTGAGTGGGAAACACATTGTGTTGATTACAACTTGTAAAGGGAGTGAATCCCATATATGTTTGAATGATTGCTTATCACTTTATAAATTATTATTGTCATTCAAACTAATTTCAATAAGTTGCAGAAAGTTTTTAAAGTTCTAAGTTTTTAATCAAACACCCAATTCACCCCCCCTCTTGGGTGATAGCCAAGTCTTTCAAGGTGGTGGTAGGTGGAGATGGGAAGATCTCGCCGGCTGCGATGGTGGATATGCGAACTGCAGGTTCAAGGTTTTGTGCCGCACTAACTCTATTTTTTTTCCTTTCAATCCGTGCTTACTGTGCGTCTCCTCTCTTTTCAATTCTCTAAAACCAAAATAATCCGCCTCCTGTAGCTTTTTAGCTTTTAGGTCTTCGATGCTTTCAATCCGTGGGCCCCCATTCCATTCAATTACCTTGTATATTAGTCTCGTGCCTCCTGGTCCTTTATTATGAAAAAGCAAAAAAAAATATTAATAATAATAATTAAAACATAAACTTATTTCTTTTTCTACCTTATATCATTATTATTTATTTATTTTTATATATAAACCTAAATATTTATATTTAATTAAAATGGAGTTATTTGCAATAAAATCCCCTAAATAATGTGTTAAATTGATATCTCTCAAAATCTCAATAAAATCTCTTCAATTTAGTATTGATGACTTCCTAAATATATCAAAATATGTCTCAAATCTATTAAAAATAGGAAGTCATCAGAGTCCAAGAAGCTTTTGAATTGGAGTGTCGTAATTGAGGACTTTGGAAGGCATGCGGTTAATGAGATAAGCTGTTGTGAGGATGACATCACCCCAGATGATGGTGGGAACATTCCGCTCCATTAGCAAGGCACGAGTTACTTCCAATAGGTTACGGTTTTTCTGTTCAGCTACCCCATTTTGTTGAGGGGTGTAGGGACAAGACGTTTGGTGATGAATTCCCTGGCGATCAAGAAACTCTTTGAAGGTTGTGCTCATGTATTCCGTGGCATTATCACTGCGAAGTACCTTAATGGACATGTGGAATTGGGTTCGTACAAAGGTATAGAAGCTTTGAAAGACTTTGGCGACATCAGATTTGTTTTTCATTAAATACACCCATGTGGTTCGAGTATGATCATCGATGAACGTAACAAACCACCTCGTATGAGTGAAAGTAGTAACTCGGGCCGAGCCCCAAATATCACTGTGAATCAATGTAAACAGTGAGGAGGGAGTATAGGGCTGTTTGGGATATGAAGATCGTGTCTGTTTTGCAAATTGGCAAGTTTCACAATGAAAGGGAACAAAATTTTTATTGAAAAAAGTGGGAAACACATGTTTCATATAATCAAAACTAGGGTGGCCTAATCGACAGTGCCACAACAATATATCATTATTCTGTGAATTTGAGCTAACCAGCGCTCGTCTTGCCTTCCACGTATCTTTATTCTTTGAGGTTGATCCTTCAAAGTTAAACAATCCATCTCATTCTCTAGAAGTCTCAATCGTCCTCCTCGTTCTTAAATCTTGAAACACACATAAGCCATCATCAAAAATTACTTGACATATTTGAGCTCTAGTCAACTTGCTCACAGATATCAGATTACAAGTGAGTTCTGGTATAAATAGTACGTTATGTATTGCCA
Source organism: Acacia pycnantha (assembly GCA_025563575.1). Taxonomy (NCBI): domain Eukaryota; kingdom Viridiplantae; phylum Streptophyta; class Magnoliopsida; order Fabales; family Fabaceae; genus Acacia; species Acacia pycnantha. The sequence goes on from JAMWYP010000204.1 coordinate 935,913, forward strand.
AGTGATCAGATAATGTAATAGTACCAATACCCTCAAACCGTGTAAATACACCATTAGCTACTTTTACTTTGATGTGTTCATGACAATGTTTGAGAGTGTGGAATAGAGTTTTGTTACTAGTCATATGATCCGTAGCTCCTGAGTCCACAATCCAAGTATCGTCACTAGTCATCACAACGTTTAGAGCGATAATAGAATTACCTGATTGTACAAGGTTCACACTGGGAACAGAGTTAGCCTAATTTTGTTTGTCAAGCATTTTGCGAAACATCTGTAATTCCTCCTGACTCAGGTGATCTTCATTCTCCACCTTCGATTCAGCTGTGGTCATGTGACTTTGGAAGTTCGATTTTCCCCCAGTAGGTTTTCTATGGAGTTTCCAGCATTCTTCTCTGTTATGGCCCTTTTTCTTACAATAGTTGCACCATTTATTAGTTTTTCGTTCTCTATGTAGTCCCTGAACTGCGAGTGCTGAGCTTTCAATGTGACTTGGTCCACTTCGGTTTAAGAGTTTCCTACTTTCCTTGAATTGCACAAAGTTAACCACATCAAACAGCTGTGGGAGTGGCTTCAGCCCCATGATTCTGCCCCTTATCTCTTCGAAAGCGTCATTGAGGCCTAAAAGAAAGCCGTGTATCCTTCCTTCTTCTACAATTCGTTTGTACAATTGTGCATATTTGAGACTTTCCCAAGGATGAACCTCAAATAAGTCTTGTTGCTGCCACAATTTCAGCAATGCATTATAATATTCAGTTACTGACATATTACCTTGTCGTAAATCCCGGAGTTGTCTCTTTAGGTGAATCAAGGCAGCGGTGTTTTCAAGGGAGGAGTAGGTCCTCCTAACGACATCCCATATTTCCTTTGCCGTGTGTACAAGAAGATATCCCTCACTGATCTCCAAGGTCATTGAATTAGACAACCACGTCATAACTTGGTTGTTTTCAGCAAACCAGGTGTCAAAATTAGGGTCATCAGGGGCTGGTGGAGGGGCTGCCCCATTAATGTATTTCTCCTTTCTCTTACCTCTAATATACCTCAGCACGCTTTGTGACCACTGGAGATAGTTCCTACCATTGAACTTATGGCTAATAGCTAGAATGTGATTTTCCGAGAAATCTGGTGGTAGGTCTATGGTTCTGGTTTGTACTATAGTATTGGTGGTGGAGGAAGATGAGATACAATATCTCTATTTGTTTTAGATATTTAATTTATCAAATAAATTAAATACAAACAAATATTATATAATAATATTATAATCATTATTAATTTTATATATATATATATATATATATATATATATATATATATATCCTAGATTAAATACAGTATTCATTAAATCTTAGACGTATCTAAGATTCAATGAATCTGGACACTTTTGCTCGTGTTGGGCTATTCTTGTGTGTGACCCTACAAGCCCACATGAGATTGGCAGTGGGTCAATACTGTACCAGCCCACAAGTCGCAAGCGGCTTCTAACAAGACATTGCGACTACCCAATTCATATGGGGATCGATGATACGATACAACCTATCGTACAACCATGTCACGTCCCTTTTGTCACGCGATAATTTGGTCAAGGATGAGGCATGGAGAAAGTCAACTTCCTATTCTTAACCATTACTTTCTCGATTCTTGAGTAGTCTAACAATTGAAATGGAAACTCCTTTCCATCGTAGTATGGCCATACATTTCTAAGACTCACTCATCGAGGGGCCCAGTATTATCTCTCTACAAATGTGAGGGACAAATTCCATCTTGACCATTCACATTCATCTGCATGAAAACCACTAATCCCGATCCAAGCCTTTATCATCACTCGGTCAAAGGTGACTTTTGACTAGGTCAAAGACCAGTGACTCATCATGTAGGAATCCATGATGATCTCAGGTCAAAGGGCGTTGTGACGCGGTTATACATGAGAAAAGCTTATGACTTATTCCATGCAGCTTTCTCATAGTGGGTCGGTCCAGTACCTTGTACTCTTACAAGTGTCTATGACTTTGACTCGTATCTCCATACTCATCAAAGTCATACTGGTCTTATATCATCTTCGCTCCAGCGGAGATGATCGACCAGGGACATTTAGGATAATCTATAAGATATATCCAAGGATCAATTATCACTATAAACATGCAAATGAAATGATAACTAAAGGAGAATACTTTAAATAACATTAACGTTTAAAGTACAATGACTTGCCCCTAGGGCATAATTTCCAACAGACTCCCACTTACAATAGGTGCAATCATTAATTACCCTAATTCCCATTGCCCTAACATAACGCTCATGTTTTACTTGTGCAAGCAGTTTAGTAAGAGGATCAGCGACATTGTTTTCTCCTGGTACTTTGCATAATTTTTGTATCACCTCTATCATTGATTTCTCTGATAAGATGAAATCGCTTGAGTATATGGTTGGTCCTTTGATGTGACCTAGGCCCCTTGGTCTGCACAATAGCGCCGCTATTGTCACAGAACAAGTCTATTGGATTTGAGATGGTAGAAACCACCCCTAGTTCATTAATGAACTTACTAATCCAAAAGGCCTCCTCAGCTGCATCCGATGTTGCTCTATACTCAGCTTCTATTGCAGAATCAGCTAGAGTGCTCTGCTTAGAGCTCTTCCAGCTTACCACACCACCATTCAAAATGAATGCATATCCAGATTGCGATCTTAGATCATCTTAATCAGTTTGGAAACTGGCATCTGTGTGACCTGTTACACAGAGCTCATCTTCCAATCCACCATTTACCAAGAATAAGTCCTTAGTCCTTCTTAAGTACTTTAGGATATTCTTGACAGCAGTCCAATGACCCTCACTGAGATCTTGCTGATATATGCTGGTCATACTCAAGGTAAATGAGACATCCGGTCGAGTACATAACATGTCATACATGATAGATCCAATGGCAGAGGCATATGGAATCTTACTCATGCGGTCTCTTTGATCTTGTGTACTAGGACACAAATCCTTACTGAGATGAATGCCATGAGACATGGGCATGTAACCCTTTTGGAATCCTGCATGCTGAATCTATGCAGTATCTTGTCTATGTATGTGCTCTGACTTAGGCCTATCAGCCTCTTGGATCTATCTCTATAGATCCTTATCCCAAGGATGTAAGTGGCTTCGCCTAAATCTTTCATTAAGAAATACTTTCCTAACCAAGACTTGACACTCTGCAAGGTAGGAATGTCATTCCCAATGAGTAGGATGTTATCGACATAAAGCATTAGAAATACAATTGTGCTCCCACTAACCTTCTTGTAAACACAAGGTTCGTTGATGTTTTAAATGAATCCAAACTCTTTGACTACTTCATCAAAACGATGATTCCAGCTCCGAGATGCTTGCTTCAGTCCATAAATGGATCTTTGAAGCTTGCAAACTTTACCAGAGTCCTCTAGACGCACAAAACCCTCAGGTTGTGTCATGTACACTTCTTCAAGGAGCTTTCCGTCAAGGAAGGCTGTTTTGACGTCCATCTGCCATATTTCATAGTCATAATATGATGCAATGGCAAGAAGGATTCTGATTGATTTGGCCATTGCAACTGGGGAAAAGGTTTCATCATAGTCCATACCATGAGTTTGAGTGAATCTTTTGCACCAGTCATGCCTTGAAGATATTTACTTTGCCATCCATGTCAGTTTTCACTTTGAAAACCCACTTGCACCCAACGGTTTTTACACCTTCAGGTGGCTCGACTAAGGTTCATACCTCATTGTCGTACATGGATTGCATTTCAGACTTCATGGCATTAAGCCATCTTTTGGAGTTTGGTCCCACCACGGCTTCTCGATAGGTTATTGGCTCATTCTGCTCAGTGAGCAAAACATCACGACTTCCAGTAATCATAAATCCATATCTCTGAAGCTGTAGCCATTTCTATCAGACCTTCGTGGGCCTTGTATTACTTGAGTAGGCTCATCAACTTGTTGTGAGTCCTCTCTGTTTTCCATCTGTGGTTCTATGTCGTCTTGTGGCTCTCGAATTTCTTCGAGGTACACCTTACTCCCACTGGTTCTTTTAGAGATGAACTCTTTCTTCAAAAAGACACCATTCCGAATAACAAACACTTTGTGATTGGTAGGATTGTAGACATAGTATCCTTTAGTTTCCTTAGGATACCCCACAAATAGGCATTTTGAGGATCTGGATGATAATTTATCAGAGGCTTGGTGTTTAACGTAAACCTCACATCCCCAAATTTTAAGAAAGGACAAACTGGGTTTCTTTTTAGTCCATATCTCATATGGTGTCTTTTCAACTGCCTTTGATGGAACACGATTCAGTGTGAATGCAGCTGTTTCTAGGGCATGGCCCCAAAAGTAAGGAGGAAGATCTATTTGACTCATCATAGATCGAACCATATCTAATAGAGTTTGATTCCTCCGCTCAGAAACACCATTCCATTGAGGTGTTCCTGGAGGAGTAAGTTGTGAGATGATCCCATGACTCCTAAGATGGTCAATGAACTCTTGGCTCAAATATTCACCACCCCGATCAGATCGAAGGGCTTTAATTGTTTTGCCAAGTTGGTTTTGCACTTCATTTTGGAATATTTTGAACATTTCAAAAGATTCAGACTTTTGTTTCATTAGATAGATATACCCATATCTACTAAAATCGTCTATGAATGTAATGAAGTATAAATGACCCTCTCTGGCAGATGTATTCATTGGTCCACACACATCAGTATGTATGATGCCCAATAAATCGGTGGCTCTCTCACTGTGTCCAGTAAAAGGCGTCTTTGTCATCTTTCCCAATAAACAAGACTCACATGTATCAAATGATTCAAAATCAAATGAGTTAAGAAATCCATCTTGATGGACTTTCAAAATGCGTTTCTCATTTATATGGCCTAGACGACAATGCCATAGGTAGGTCGGATTCAAATAATTTGACTTGAACCTTTTAGTAGTTATGTCATAGATTCGTCCATTCAATTTTCTATTGTCCTTGAGACCCTACATTTATTCAAATGTGAGATCCACATGTAGTATCTAATACCCATGTTGAGAAAGTGGAAAAGCGAATATCTATGACATAGATACTTGAAGCGATAGCACCGCTATCCTTATTGTTCTTCTCCAGATCTTCGAGGTAGAGTTTGCAATTCCTTTTCAAATGACCAAGTTCATTGTAAAAGAAGCAAACTCTATCATTCGGAGGTTTTGCCTTCTTGGATTTCCATTTCATACCCCTTCCTTTCTGAACAAACAAAACAGTACTGTGCCTCTTCTTAAGGCTCAGCTCAGCAGTTTTGAGCATCCCATGCAATTCAGAAGTTGATTCCTCCATGTTGTAATCCATGACCAAGTTATCATAACTTCCTGGGAGTGAGTTCAAGATCACATTTGTAGCTAACTCCTGGGACATGGGGAATCCAAGCCTCTTAAGGTGATCAATGTAGCCTTTCATTTCCAAGAAATGAGGACTAACTGATTCACCTTTAGCCATCTTACTAGAAAATAAGACCTTTGTGGTCTCATACCTCTCTTGCCTCGCCTATTACTGGAACATTTCCGTAGGATGAACAATCATCTCAGAGGCCTCCACATGTTCTAGATCTCTATTGAGGTCTAGAAGCATAGTGGCAAGCATCTGGCATCCTGTATCCACAGAGTCATCCTTATACTTCGTATAAGCATTAGTCTGAGCTCTTGGATCAGCAGCTGCAGGCTCGTCAGGAATGGGTTGATTGATGAGATACTCTTGTCTTTCATGTTTATGATCAACGCTTAAGTTCCCAAACATGTCAAGAAAGTTTGTCTCATCGAGTTTGTCCTTCTTAAGGACTGATCACATTGATGGTGTTGAAGTATTACTAGACTACATGATTCTACAACTAAAGATATGCAAAGTTTAATTAATAATATCCCACTGAATTAAGAACCCTCGTTATAATTAGTGGGCTAAGATCCATATTTGGCTTAAATTTAAGTCCGCTTTGGCAGGACGCTTAAATTAAGTTATTTATGTAGGCAACGTCTTTGCCAATTACATCACATGTAACTCTTAGATCTTTATGGGATTCGATCATCATATGACGTGGCATGTTTAATTCCATCTAATGCCTTGAGATCCAAAACCGTTTTGATAATCTCAATTAAGTTCGGACAATAATGAATATTGAGTATCACCATTACTCACTCTTGTCTCATCAAGATAACTCAGATGCATCCACTTTGGTGGAACAAACAAATGGGCGATCTAGGTTTTGACAAGTATTCATTTATTGATGGCATTATGAATTAAGATTTTATTTAGAGGGTATAATTTAATTAATCCTATTAATTCTACTTATATGAATGCAATCACTATTGTATCTCATATAATATCTAAATTAAGTATTATCAAGAGTATTTAGAGAGAGAGGCATGGCTCGCAGGCCATATTTAAAATTTACAACAATTGTAAAACTCTAGAGCCATGTTGTTCACCATACCCAAACAACATTTGAAAGGTAAATCACAACATATATTAATTCATACAATTATGAAATAAAGTATTATGATTAAACTTATCATGATTTAAATTCTCTAATTTATATTATATTATATACTATATATAATATAATATCATGATTTAAATTCTCTAATTTATATTATATTATATACTATATATAATATAATATCATGATTTAAATTCTCTAATTTACATTATATTATATACTATATATAATATAATATCATGATTTAAATTCTCGCGCTATTGACAATCAGCCGGGGTCCCTACGGCGGTCCCGCTAGCCGGTTAGAGCGTGATTTTTTCAAAAATAATATATTGTTTTCGAAAATAATTTCCAAAAAAAATGTGATTTTTTTTCTCTCGAAAATTTCAAACCCTAACGTGATCGCACGAAATGAACGATTCAGAACATGGTTGTCGTTCGAGCGTGAGAAACGTCTGAACTATTCAGAACGCAACTGACGCATGAACTCGAACTCCGATCTTAGTGTCCTGATCGACATCGGATCTGAACATTTCAGATCCACGCGAATCAGCCACATAGTCTGACTTGGAACCCGTAAAAACCTAACGCGATTTTTTGAATTTAAACACATTACTGGATTCGGTTTTAACCATATATACATCACATATATAAAATATCATATAAACCCTATCGCGTATGAACGTTTTAAATGCATATAGGATTCAATTAATCATATATCGATTTAAAACACATACATGGATTCGGCTTAAGCATATATGTATCTCATACATAAACACACGTATAAAACCTAATTTAAACGCTCTGTTGAGTTGGCTTTGATGCCACTGTTGGGATCCATACACACAGCGGAGTTAAAACTTTTACGAATCCCATTCAAGGATCGCTCAACGATGTTTAAATCAAGGTTTAGGATTTCCGAATCGTACCTATGCAGAACAATTGGACTGGTGGGCTACCTTCTCAATCAGCAGAAGTCGACTCTTCGAATCGCCTTCCTCTACCGGTATCCACACGAACAGCCTTCAGAAATACGAACAGAAGCGTGCTAGCGCCTCTGATCTGTGCGCCTCTCTATTTTCCCTCTAGGATTTCTCGCGGCTTTTTAATATGTTTGACAAAAGTCCCGTAGGTTTTTCTAAACCTAGCAGTCGTATTATATTCAAAATTTTGAATCTGGATTAAAAAATATATTAATTAAATCTATCTGATAGATCTAATCTGATCTATTTATTTAATTCAAATTAAAAGCCTTCAGATTTAATTTATCCCTATAAATTAAATCCGAGAAATGATATCTTTATTCGAAAATTAAATCTGAAATACAATATCTCTATTTGTTTTAGATATTTAATTTATCAAATAAATTAAATACAAACAAAAATTATATAATAATATTATAATCATTATTAATTAATATTATTATATTAATTTCGAATTTAATATATATATATATATATATCCATCCTAGATTAAATACAGTATTCATTAAATCTTAGACGTATCTAAGATTCAATGAATCCGGACACTTTTGCTCATGTTGGGCTATTCTTGTGTGTGACCCTGCAGGCCCACATGAGACTGGCAGTGGGCCAATACTATACCAGCCCACAAGTCGCAAGCGACCTCTAGCAAGACATTGCGACTACCCAATTCATATGGGGATCGATGATACGATACAACCTATCGTACAACCATGTCACGTCCCTTTTGTCACGCGATAATTTGGTCAAGGATGAGGCATGGAGAAAGTCAACTTCCTGTTCTTGACCATTACTTTCTCGATTCTTGAGTAGTCTAACAATTGAAATGGAAAATCCTTTCCATCGTAGTATGGCCATACATTTCTAAGACTCACTCATTGGGGGGCCCAGTATAGCAAAGCATAATTTCTGAGCAAAAAAAAATAACAAAGCATAATTTTAAATTGTTGTTATTCCATGTCTGCTTGATGCTATTTGAATATGATTTTTTATTTGATTTTGACTCCTACTTCTTCCATATATATCTCCTTAGGTCATGTCGTAAATCTGTCTAAAAGAGGTCAGGGAGTTGGGTAAATAAAAATAGATTTTGGGAAGCGTGAATGTGATATAGACATATGCCTTGGTAATTGCTTGATCCATTCATCCTTTGAACAATTAACATTCAGGCCCCAATTGTTACATTGAACTTGCGCTAGGGAAAGGGAACTTCAGTGGGTTCCCTCCAATTTAACACGTTTGGCGTGCTGCTCTCCCAGGAAGATGAGTTCCCGCCTAGGCCAATATTCCCTTAAACGCGGGAACCTTCATTCCATCTGAAAGTGGTGGGATAGCTGAAATCTTCCTGGTAGAGTGAAATACTGTGACGAAAGTGTCCCTGAATTTTTTTTTTAAGCTACAAGCTTCGTTAGTGAACGAGGAACTTGGCAGTTGAAGTTGGACAGGAAATCGAAAGTTGAAAGCTGCAATAGAGGTAAGTGGGGATGGGTTTCAATTTTTGACTGATTTAATTCAATTTTGTATAAAGCTTGCGGACTCCCTGTTTGTTCGACTTGGGTACACAGTGAGGGATAATCCACTGGGAAGCAACAAGGGTGTCATATTTTAATGCATGTATGGAATGTGTATTTTTGTGTGTTCATCGATGGTGTGTTCACAAATAATTTAAGGCATTGTCAATTTTTGTGTTCGAAAGCAAGCGCTTAGTAGCATGTTACGTTCGAACCAAGCAAGGGCATTGTGGAAATTTTACCTCACCTTCTTTCTTTCGAAACATTTTATTTTCCATCAACTTAAGTTTCATTCCCATGTCTACCAAAGAGCTCAACTTTTTAAGTTCCCTCTCAATCTTCCCTTCCATTCATTTTCCTCCTTAAATCTTCTCCGTACCAAACAGGGCCTAAGAGTAACTGATATGCATGCCCTCACACCTACTCTCCTTCATCCTTCATCCTTCACCTCCTCAGGCACAGAGCCTGAAAATTGAAACGACTTAGCATATGTAGCCGTTACTGTGCTTTGGAAGAGTAACTCACTCACAAAAACTCCACCCCACAATTGCATCGGCTTATCTTGCCATTCCTTTCTAGTAATCCCTCTGGTCCTTATTATAAGACACCAAGTAGTAATTGTATTTGATCCTTTTTGTTTCCAAAGTGCATTAATATTTTTTTCTTCATGTATGCCCATAATTAATAAGGGTAGTGGGTGAGAGTAATAATTATTATAATATTAGTGTTTGATGTAATTAATAGGGGTACTATTGGAAGTTACTTAAATTGTAGGACAACTTTATTGACTTTAACTTTTTTTATTAATTTATGAGAATTGTTAGTTGATGTCTTATAATAAAGACAAAAGGGGGTATATATTGATATATTGATGATAACCACTAATGTTTCTTTTTAAGTATTATTTTCAAGAATAATTTTTAATTTGTTACTTTTTTTTGGGCGCTACCCATATATATATATATATGGGAAAATCTTCTTCATGGCCCAATTTAGGAAAAAATGTCAAAAAAGGCTCAAGAAAATGTCAAATGTCAAAAAAGGCCCAGGACCTTTTCTAGTATAATTTCATAAAAACGTTAGTTGTTAACGGGTAGGTCATTAACAACTAAATTAGTAGTATTAATAACAAAATTCTAACAACTAAATCAATACGGTACCGTTAACAATTATATCAGTACTCATTAACAACTATTGATAGGACAAAACTTTAAGCCTAAAACTCCGCAAGTATACGGGTCGTATCAAGTAATAAAGTGATGATAAAATTATCGTTCCCACGAGGACTCAATCTAACTAATGATTAGATATTAAATTTCCTTATTCCGTTTAAGTTGAGCGAGTTATAATTGTTTTCAAGAATAAAAAGTAAATCAATAAGAACTAATAATAGCAAAAGAGAGAATTCTAATATCGAGAAATACAACCTAGAGTCACTAATCCCTTGTTGGTTTCTTAGATTTTATCCCCACCAAATTACTTTTTGACTTAACTTAATCAGCTAATCTAGAGTATTTTTAATGTTTATAAATGCCTACCGGTTCATCTATATACCTATCTTACTTAATTATGTAATGCCTCACAAAACTAAATAGCAAATTAGATCAATTCTACATTAAATTTAAACCTAATTCCACATTATTTAATTCAACCCTAAATCCCCAAAACATGCTCAATGGTGGCCACTCACTAAGCAATAACAATAAACACAGGATTAAATAAACTGAATTAAATTAATCAAAACTAATAGTGGGAAAAATCTCTAGAACCCAAACAAGTAGGTTGAAAATAAAATTTAGCCACACATGGCTATCATAAAATCCATAACAAAAAGATAAAAACTCAGGTTCAGACAGAAAAGGAAAAGAGAAGAGAAATCAAGACTCTCAAGGAATTTCAGTGCTCCTCGCTCCCGTGCGTGTTGCCTTTATTCCTCTACTTCTTGAAGGGCGTCAATCTCCTCTACTGATTCGTTCCTATCCTGATCAATTTCATTGCTTCTCGTGCGTGTCGTGATCGTTCTTGTGCGTCTCTCCTTTCTGAATTGCGGTCTCTTTAATATATATAGTTTTGGTTCTCTGCGTGTTTTTTCCTTCGCGTCCATTCCTCTTTAATATATATTAAAGAGGTTATCTATGCACTTGGGCCGTTGTGATCCTCTGCTTCTTCTTTTTTATGTGGCATATAATGTAATAATATATTATATTAGAATATAATATAATAATATATTATATTATATTAGAATATTCTTTTTAATTTAAGTTGTTGCCTCCCTTCCCTTAGATCACATAATATCTCCTGCACAATAGAATAGGATATTAATAGATTTTCTGTTATAATATTCTTTTATCCTATATTTAATTAAGAGATAGATAAATATATAAAATATAATTAAATAAGCATAATATTAATAAATTCAATCCAATATATATCAGAATCTATACTTATTTTATTATAAAATATACATTTATCAACTATATCAGTCCCGCTAACAACTAACGTTTTTATGAAATAATACTAAAAAAAGGTCTTAGAGCCTTTTTTTTTTTAACATTGGACCTTTTTTGATATTTGTTTTTTAGTTTGGGCCCTGACATAGATTTTCCCTATATATATCATGCAGATGTATGCCTCATTTATTCATTACTAAATACTAAATAGTCCCTTCATTCCGGACGGAATTTTAACGCTACCCAGCCTTTCCCCCTACATAAGAAACATCTGTGTGTATCACTTCATATTTTCATTGCTTTTTAGTCCCTCCCCACTCATGTCGGAATTTTAACGCTACGCGGCCTTTCGTCTTACATAAGGATCCCTCTCCGGCCGCCTTGATGTCACTTTCGCTTGACTGCCTCGCCTAATTTGTGAATGAGAGAGTCAGTTGCGGACCCTTCGACGTTCGGCGCTTCTGTGTGCGAGTGTTCTTAGGGAAAATATCTTCCGAGCTCGATTTCCTTCTCTACAAGCCCTTGCCCTAATTGACTTTATTTGCTGCAAGGATCTATCTCGTCCATACTCCGTAAGTCTTTTTATTGATTTGCTTAAACTTTTCATGCCAGCGTTGTAGCATATCCTTACCACACCATATTCGGATCTTCTGATTGAAATTTATTGTTGTAACTCTTTGCTGGGCTGAAGTTATCTCTTGATTGCCACCGCTTGCCAGTTGCAACCATCCTCACTGAGGATAAGTTGACTGACCCTCAAAGGCACATTGCCTGTAGTAAGTCGATGTGCATTATTCTATTCTTGCAAAATGTTGATATTAATTATATTTGTCTGCCATTAAAATCTTATTTTGTGATGCATTTTGCCTCTGTACGGTCACTCATTGAAGTTTCTATTTTATCCATGCTGGCGAAGTTGCTCATGATGCCATTAGGATAATCGCTATCTTCCCTTTTGGCCTAGTGCTGCGATCATTGTGGCATATGCTGCAACGTGTCTTGTTCTTTCTATTATGGAAATCTTGTTTGTAGTAAATTGAAATCCAAGTGTTAATGGAGTTTGTTTGGTGTGTTTTCAGTTTGGGAACATAAAGCTTCTGCATCGTTTGGAAAGTTACAAGCATGTTTGGTTCAACAAACCGTAAGTGTTGCCCTTTAATCTATTATTCTTCCTTTTATTTTTCTTCTCTGCTCCCCATTAGATCAAGTGCGTAGGCTATCTGTCCTTCTTGGCTATGCTACTCAAGCTAACAAATTCCTATAGGGCATGCAAAAGGACTAAACATAAAATTGCCGTCTGAAAATTTATTCTAAGAAGTCACTCAATTCTGTATTTTACATTTTGTTGTCTACGTCAACATTTTGGTCATGCACAATTTTTGTGCTGGTTCTTTTCTTGCTTCCCTCAGCACTGAAATTCATCTTTGTTATTGCGTTTATGTTCAACCTGCTTTTTCAACATTCTGTTGTCCTATTCCTTGAAGTATTTAGTTTTTCATTGGTACTTCCAGCAATCAATTAATTATGCCTGTGGTGATACGGGTCCTCTCACCATCTATTAATGCTTTTGATTACCAAAACTGAGCCAGTTCTATTTGCTCTCATAATTAATTAGATTATTGCTTTTTATTATGTGATACGTAGTATATTGATTGCTTGAAGTTATTATTTGTTGGATATGCTACTTTTGCTATTTATTACTAAAGCTATTTTTATGTTGCAATTTCACACGGAGCATCTTGCTTCTTTGCTTGCTGTCTGCTTCTGCTATCCATTAATATGGTGACATCATTTAACAGCTTTTGGGCAATCATCTGCGAGTCCATTTGGCTCCCAATCAGTTTTTGGGCAGACCAATGCATCAAGCAGTAACCCTTTTGCCCCGAAGCCATTTGGTAGCACAACACCATTTGGCTTGCAAACAAGTAGTTCCTTGTTTGGAGGTACTTCGACTGGTGTATTTGGTGCACCTCAATCTTCATCTCCCTTCCCTTCAACAAACACCTTTGGTGCTGCTTCTTCACCAGCCTTTGGCAGTTCAGTGCCTGCTTTTGGGTCATCTTCAACTTCAGCTTTTGGTAATACATCTTCATCACTTGCTGGTAAGCAAGTGCACATGATTTATTTGTTTTACATTAGAAGTCTTTCTCTAGTGTTAATCAGGTTCACTTGTTTGAATCCTTGGGAAGCCAGCTTACTGCCATTATGTATAATGGTGGGTAACACTGTATTTCACTGATGCCATTCTGTCTTGTTTAATTTGCTTGGCTGTGTACAAATAGATAAAGATAGAGTATACACTCACATATATATGCTTAAGAATTGCATGACTATGTTAAGGGCCTTTGTGAGTTCAATTATTGCATGTCAGAAAGCACAACAAATAATTTGCCATTTTTTTTGGACTGGCTTCCTCTTGCATAAGTTGTCTTCATGTCAGTACTTGATTTCATTGGAGGCATGGGTTCATAAAAAATGTTTGCAATGATTTCATGTATTATGGCGTCCTTGACTTCTTATAAAGACAACCATCACTGCCCTTTGTCCTGTTTTCCCACTGCTTTTGATGTTTTAATTTTGATTGAATGATTTGGAATCTACTAATCTTTAGTTTAAACCATCTGATTGCTGTATTGTTTCATTATGTCTTGTTACAAAAATTCACACTTGACAGTATGATCTGAAATTGTCTACAATTATTGCCTGATGAAATTCTCTTGCTCCCAGGGTCGTCTGTCTTTGGCCAAAAGCCTGCTTTTGGAGGCTTTGGGTCTACCACTCAAGCAAGTCCTTTTGGAAGTGCTGCACAACCTTCACAACCACAACCAGCATTTGGAAGCAGCATATTTGGTTCCTCGACACCTTTTGGTGCATCATCTCAGCCAACATTTGGCTCTACAAGCACCCCTGCTTTTGGTACTTCAAGCACCCCTGCATTTGGTTCTACAAGCACCCCATTTGGTGCAACTAGCACGCCCGCATTTGGTTCCACCTCCAGTCCAACTTTTGGCAGCACAGGGAGTGCATTTGGCGCAAGCTCCTCTGTTTTTGGAGCTGGTGGAGGATTTGGACAATCAAGTACCCCTTTATTTGGTTCTTCAACTACTTCAGCATTTGGGACTTCAACAACTCCTGCATTTGGGGCGCCTAGTGCTTCTGCTTTTGGTGCTTCTAGTACTCCTTCCTTTACTTTTGGACAGTCTGCTTCAGCATTTGGTAGTAGTCCATTCGGAAGCACTTCTTCACCTTTTGGAGCACAGAGTTCTCCATTTGGTGAGTTGAGAATCTGGAATTATGAATAGTTGAATATATATAGTTTAAAGTTACAAGGGTCTTTTATTTTTTTACTTTTTTGTATATTATGTGTTGTAATTTTTATTTCTTTTTCACGTCTCCTGCTACAATTGAAAGTCACCTTGCTATATTTTCTCTTTCAGGATCTCAGACCACTTCATCAGCTTTTGGTAGTACTGGTGTTGGGCAGTCTGGTTTTGGGGGTCAACGAGGTGGGAGTAGAGTTATTAATTATACACCAACGGCTGAAGCAGATGGTGGTACCTCTGGACAAACTGCTAAATTGGAGTCCATATCAGCCATGCCTGTCTACAAAGATAAAAGCCATGAGGAGCTAAGATGGGAGGACTATCAAATTGGAGATAAAGGTGATTGCCATTTTTCTTAGTCATTAATTAATGGTTTATAATTTTATAGTTTTACTGGTTTTCGTTGCAGTAATGATGAACTTGATTATTCTATAATATTCAATACAAATTTAGGTGGGCCACTCAGTTCTACTCAGTCAACTGGCTTGGTTGGCATTAGTTCAACCCCCTCACAGACAAGTACATTTGCTACTCTTCCAGCTTTTGGTCAAACGGCTGCTAATCCTTTCTCTACCTCAACCCCTTCTAATCCATTTGCATCAAAGAGTTCAGCATTTAATACTGGCTTTGGGGCTTCATCTACTCCCTTCAGTTCATCTGCATTTGGTTCATCAACATCAGCAACAGCACCTAATTTTGGGTCATCAACATCTACATTTGGGCCTACCTCCCAATCACCTCTGTTTAATTCTTCTCCTCTGGGTACATCTTCACCATTTGGTTCAAGCGTAAATTTTGTCAACACTCAGCCATCAAATATATTCAGTTCTACAGCGCCTACAATCGCACAAACGGGTTCTGCTTTTGGACAGGGTACCTCCTTGTTTGGACAGAACACATCTGCTTTTAGTCAATCAAGCTTGTTCAATTCAACTTCT
This sequence comes from Acacia pycnantha, assembly GCA_025563575.1. NCBI lineage: Eukaryota > Viridiplantae > Streptophyta > Magnoliopsida > Fabales > Fabaceae > Acacia > Acacia pycnantha. The sequence goes on from JAMWYP010000204.1 coordinate 951,582, forward strand.
TCTGGACTTGGTGGAAACATTTTCCCAAGCAGTGCTTCACCCATTTCCAGCAATCTGGCAGGCTTTGGTCAAACAACAGTAAGTAGTTTTTAATTATGAATGTTTCAAAATGTTGGTTAATATCGCCTGTTATGTTTGGATTCTTAATTAGAGTACAAGTCAAGTTTGATTTTTCCTCTTGTTTATGTATCACAGCCTAAGTAGTTTTATCTTTGATGTTGTCCATTTGAAGGATAGACTTGATTTAGTTCTTGTTTATTTTGACTCTTGTTGATTTGTGCTGATTATATTTGCAGCCATCACTATCAACACCTTTCCAAACAGGGCAAGCACCTCAAAATAGTGGTACTTTTGGATTCGGTAATTTTGGTCAGACTCAACCTGGTCAGTTCAATCTATTCTCTGTATTTATATTATTTGTTTGGGTGGCAATGATTGAATTACTAAAAAATGACGCTCCATTTTATTCTGCTTCCTTGTGCAGCTGGTGCAAGTAACTATATTGGCACCCCGAGCATATTTGGTCAGACTAGCATTGCACCCTCGTAAGTTTCAAATGATAAGTCTGCCTAAGTTATTCACCATTTTTAATTTGTTTGTCTTTTATACCTCTTGCTTGTTTCGGCTGCTGCTGTGGGTTGGATGTCATAGAGTTCAACAGCATGTTTGGCATTGAATTGAAAATTCCTAATTATAACTTAGTAAACTATTTTTAATTCCCTCGTGTTATTAAGCTAAGGGGATATTAATGTAAATTGGGGCTGGTATGGATTGAAATTAGTTTATCTCCCCTTGGAATTAATTGTTTACCCATCACCTGTCAACTATCTTATGATGAGTAACTTTTGTTGTTTAACTGATATCTTAATCAATTTGATTTAATTATGCATATTTTCTCCTCGTTGGTTAAATCAGTATTCTTTAGATGTCTTGTAGTGGAGTCAACCTAATGGATCCTGTACTGAATATCATTATGAAGGAAATTTCTTAACTTCGGTTTTTCCTTGTACAACTTGTTTAGTAGCAGTGCTTTAAATTTAATGACAATTTATATATTGATATTTCATATGCTAATTACTGTTAGGAGAAAAGGCTGGATCTTCCTGTCATTTCATCCGTTTGAAGTATTTTAATATTGTGTTTTTTTGTTCATTAGGTCTTCTGCTCAGACCCCTGCAGTTGTACAAGCGGCACCGATTGCAAATCCATTTGGAACACTTCCTGCTTTGCCTCAGATGTCAATTGGTCGAGCTGGAACTGCTCCATCAGTTCAATATGGAATTTCTAGCTTGCCTGTAAAACAATCTCTCTTGCATTTAGATTTTATTTGATACTTGAGATTTTTAACTTTGCATAATTTACTTTCAATTACTTGGCATATAAACTTTGATTAATTTTTCCATGAGACTTGAATCTGATTCTCTTTTCTTTTAGGTCATAGACAAATCTCCTCCTGTTAAACTAGCATCCTTATTAACATCTCGGCACCTCTCACAAAGGCGGATCAAGTTTCCTGTCAGGAAGTATCATCCCAAAAATGATGGAGTGAAGGTGAGTTTGGTAGTTTAATTTGTAATTACCTTGGTTCTTTTAATATGGCTGCTAGTTGAGGTGTTGATGGTGTTTGCACACACTTTGTCATGCAGGTTCCTTTCTTTAGTGATGATGAAGATACTGCATCGACACCAAAGGCTGATGCTCTTTACATTCCCAGGGAAAATCCAAGGGCGCTGGTCATTTGTCCCACAGAACAGTGGCCTACTAAAGCTTATTCTGAGAAAAATTCCTCGTTTAGGGATAGATCCACTGCAGTGAATGAGAATGGTAATATTTTAGATTGATCAAAATTATTTGTCATACTTGAGGTATATAGGAAGTAATGTTAAATACAGTTGGGATTTATGTCCTTCATTATTCAGTGCGAGGCATGTTCCGGTATGATATTCCTTCAATTTTCTGTTCCTTGAGAGAGACCAATAAAGATTCTAGTTTAATAATCCCTCTGATCCTCTTCATAAGTAACATTATCTCACACTTCTAAATTTAAGTAGCAATTTGTGTTTGTCAAAAAAATTAATGCACTTTTTCCTCTCTCTCACTCATCATCTTCACAAATAAGGGTATAATTAGAAAAATAATACATCCCTTGCACATTTATTGCTTGTAACTAATTTTAACCAATATTTTGATATGCATGATTTGGAAAGTTGTTACTTATAAAAAGGATTGGAGGGTGTAGTTTATAGCGTGTTATTTGAAACGTTATGTGCAGGAATTAACACTAAAGAAGCACGTGTTGCAACTGCTACTGATGGTTACAACTCACAGGAAAAAGAGAGTATGTTTTTAATATGACTTTTAAGCATATATGATAATGGAATTTTCTAGTTTATTGCTTGTCTTTGACAAATTGTGTTGTTTTATCGGCATCTTGGTTTTGGATGTGTTGTCAATGTTTCCCCTGATTCCAGGTGAAAATGGTTTTGTCAAAGAGCAAGGTGAACCTTCTGGATCAGAGCACACATCCAACGGGATTAAAGAAGATCACTCTCTTTCGAAGGGGAATACCTATATGACACTCAGTGGCCACAGAGCTGGTGAGGCTGCTATTGTGTACGAACATGGAGCTGACATCGAGGCTTTGATGCCGAAGCTCCGTCAGTCAGATTACTACACACTGCCTCGGATCCAAGAATTAGCGGCCAAGGAAAGAGCTGAACCAGGATTCTGCAGCCGTGTCAAGGACTTTGTAGTTGGAAGGCATGGCTATGGCTGTATTAAATTCTTCGGAGAGACAGATGTACGACGGCTCGATCTTGATTCTCTTGTGCAATTCAACCACCGTGAAGTGGTTGTCTACAAGGATGACACCAAGAAACCTCCTGTGGGTCAAGGGCTTAATAAGCCAGCTGAGGTAACACTACTCAACATAAAATGCATGGACAAAAAAACTGGACGTGAGTTTACTGAAGGACCGAAGGTGGAGAAGTACAAGGAAATGCTCAAGAAGAAAGCAGAGGACCAAGGGGCTGAGTTTTTATCGTATGATCCTACCAAAGGAGAGTGGAAGATCAGGGTTGACCACTTCAGTAGCTACAAGCTGGTAGATGAAGGCGAAAGTTGGGATCAGTGCTGACAAATTAGAGGCTGTGCAGATCTATCATATGTGTAGTCTACGATGGGGCAGCGTTACCTTATATGTTGCCAACACTGAATTTTGCATTTAATTTACTTGTACATTTTGCTGGATCATAATGTTGCAATTTTATCGGACATGGTTGTGTTTTTCCCGTTTGTTTTCTGTTTTTTGTGTTGCGTGCCATGGAAGGGTCTATCTGTAGTTGTTCCTCGCCAAAAAAAGTAAATTTTACTGTTTGGATTGAATTTTGATGTTCAAATGGGAGGACTGGAAATCAAACCAGTGAGGCTTAACTTTGTCATGGTTTGTACAGTTGGCTGGCATTTGGGCAAGGTGACAATTATTAAATGAAAAAAATATATATATGTATCTATATAGGATTAAGGTGTAAATTTGCTCTGAAAGTTTTCGTTGAGCAGTAATATTATGTTGGAAGTTTTTTTAGTTCTAATGTTGCCCCATAAGTATTAAAATGGTGTAATATTGCTTATCTTTATTAAAAAGTTAACGGCTAATGTCAATTTTTTAATGGTCAATGTTAGTTTTTAAAGGAATTAGATAACATTGTTACGTTTTAAAATTTTAAGCATGGTGTTTAACCTAAATTTTTTTTTAAAGCAACATTGCCCCTTAGTCAAACTTTAAGAGCAGATGAGTGTGGGTGTATATAATGTATGAAAAGTAAATTGTTAAGTTATCAATTAATTTAAAAATTAAACATAGATAGTTTAATTTCATAATAAATTAACAAGTTTTACGCTTATTTAAGCCCAATAAGGGCATGGTTTGAATTGCCGACCAGGAAAATCAGCATATAAATTTGAAAAATACATAGTTAATTTTATATTAATTAGGGTGAAGAAGTAATTTTGTCAATCGACTATTAGGCCAGGAGCGCTGGGCACAAATAACTTTTAAAGGGATCAAAAAGGCCAACAAACAATTAAATGGGTGAAAAACGCACAATTCCGTCCATGAACATCTAACACCATTTAAAGGCATCTCATGTGGCATTTGACTGTCCAGCTGGTCCCTTCTTTTTTGGTCAAAAGCCAGGTGGCTTTTTTGTTTTTTTTTTTTTGGGTGGAGAATCCCCAATCTGCATCAGGCACAAATGTCGGCAACTTCACCGTCGCCTCCGCCTTCAAATCCTTCGCGTTCACAATCTGGAGCTCTGACTTCCATGTCCTCTCGTCGTGCACGAATGCCACAATGTAACCCTCATCTTCTTCTTCGTCTTTGCCTTTCGTCGTGCATGAATATTACATTGTTCTGGCCAAAATCTATTAATTCATCCGTTCCCAAAGTACAGAAAAAAAAAAAAAAATGTTAGACGTACATCATTGTCGGAGCCGGTAAGGGGATTTTGACCTCGGCTTGGAAGTAAATACTTTGGAAGCTTTGGTTTGGTTATTTTTTCGTTTGCCCGCAGATTGGGGATTCTCCACCCAAAAACAAAAAATAAAAAAAGCCACCTGGCTTTTGACCAAAAAAGAAGGGACCAGCTGGGCAGTCAAATACCACATGAGATTGCCTTTAAACGGTGTTAGATGTTCATGGATGGAATTGTGCGTTTTTCACCCATTTAATTGTTTGTTGGCCTTTTTGGTCCATTTAAAAGTTATTTGTACTCAGCGCTCCTGGCCTAATAGTTGGTTGGCAAAATCGCTCCTTCACCCGATTGCCTTTAAACGGTGTTAGATGTTCATGGACGGAATTGTGCGTTTTTCACCCATTTAATTGTTTGTTGGCATTTTTAGTCCCTTTAAAAGTTATTTGTGCGCAACGCTCCTGGCCTAATAGTCGGTTGGAAAAATTGCTCCTTCACCCTATTAATCATTTAAGATAAAAATAAAATAAACATTACTTAAATATATAAAGCTAATTTTTTTTAAAGAATGAATGATATAAACGAAAAATTAGAAAAAAAAAAGCATAAATAAACATCTTAAAAAATTATTGTTGCCAAATGTCATTTAAATTACAAAAAGGTTGAAAAAAAATTCTCTCTTTAAAACCAAAAAAGCAAATTCCTGGCTACACACAAGTTAATAAGTTTCTGCGCCTCAGTGAATGTGTAAGGCTATATAACTGAAGGCTCTTGGAGTTCCTTCAAGGATACCGAGGTTCAGAAAAACTGCACTTTAGTTGTTGTTGGCAGTGCTTTGCCATCATCCTCGGGGGAGGGGGCTAGGATCGGAGAAAAATACAGCCTTGTTTGGCACGCAAGAATGATCTTTGAAGGAATGAGAATGATAATAGGAGTGGAAATGAGAATGGTGATTGAGATTAGGGTTGGCTTTAAAGAAAAAAGACATTTGGTAAGATTGAAAAATTGAAGAAAATTCTTGTATAAAGTTTCTTCGGTATGTAGGTTATAAGCATGACAAAGTAAGAGTTTAGTAAAAGGCTACTAATGTATTCCTATGGGACTACTCACTATCATCCAAGTGGAGGAAATCCTAAGTGAAGAGGTATATATTTACGAGTCCATAATGTGTTTTTTGAGTCCATTTCAAAATATTAAAAGGTTAAGGTATACAAGTACACACTTGAAGGAGAAAAAATGAGCTGTTATACACACACACACATACTGCAGTCGAGAGAGAAGAGAATCACAGGGGGGGAAGAAAAGAAAGAAAGGGTAAAGGGGTCTCTCTTGCTTTAATTATAGAAAAGAAAAAACTACTCTAAAAAGCCCAATAACTTGATGTTTGCAAAAATACCCTAAAAAAATTAACTAAAAAAATTTATTTATGAGAGGCCACTTCAAACCCAATTGTTATCCATCATTAATATTTAATTAATCTTTAAAAATCTACAAACAAATAAAATAATATTCATTAACCACATGTACAAAAATCACATTAAATATATCTAATTAGGCGTTTTTTTTTTTTAGAATTTAGTCAATTTACAACTTTTTCTAATAATACATTAAATATATATTTTTAATAATTTTAATGTTAATATTTTTGTAAAGTAATCAAATTATGTGTGTATTTAATATAAATATGTACACATATTTTAAATTTTAACATTCCTCATAGAATTACCACATTATATACATATAATATAAATATGTACTCCCTCCGGTCCTAATTATAAGACAACATCTGAGAGTTGGTTTTGGTCCTAATTATAGGACAACATTTTAATTTTTGTCAATTTCTTCCTAAGATACCCCTATTTTTATTCTCTCAAGTGTATTTGGTTTTTTGTGAATATATGTATGTAGATGCGTAGACTCTTCCAGTCAGTAAATCTTCAAAATTGTTGGATTTTAATTTATTTATTGATCAACTGATATTAATTTATCAATATATATATAGACACACATACAATCACACAGATATGCAGGGGCGGACCTAGAAAATTACAAAAGGGGGCACAATTGGTAGGGGATTCGGGGGCAGCGCCCCCGATTTTTTTTTTTAAAGAAAGTTTTAAATACATTAAAAGACAAAAGAATATAAACAAGAAAATAAAATAAAATAAAACATTCATGAAATCAAGTGAATACTAATGATATAATAAGAGATGCAATTATTTTACAAACCTGTTATTTATAAAAGCAAAGCTAAGTGCGGTTAGAAATGCAGCTACATAAATTACAATGAAGGGTGAGCACTCAATAAGTTCAGGTACATATATTTTAATAATAAAAGTATATTACAATAAAAATAATTACAATGTCATCTTTCTAAGCCTTATTTTTTTATAATTCCATCATAATTGCCTTATTATCAAGGACTAGACACTCAATAAGTTCAAATATATATGTATTTTAATTGTCTTATTATCAAGTGTAGGCACTAATTAATTGCTCACATCAAAGATTGGACATTTATTATCAAGGTGGGCACTAATTACTGATGTTAATTTATTTTGTATTTTTTTAAACATAAATATATGCTCACATCAAAATTTAAGAGGGTTGTATTTTTTTAAACATAAATATATGCTCACATCAAAATTTAAGAGGGGGCAAGTCTCGTATGAGTAGATTCCACACACACACACACACACACACACACACACACACACACACACACACACACACACACACACACACACACACACACACACACACACACACACACACACACACACACACACACACACACACACACACACACACACACACACACACACACACACACACACACACACACACACACACACACACACACACACACACACACACACACACACACACACACACACACACACACACACACACACACACACACACACACACACACACACACACACACACACACACACACACACACACACACACACACACACACACACACACACACACACACACACACACACACACACACACACACACACACACACACACAGGGGCGGAGGGACATTGAAAAATTTTAAAAATATTTATTTTTTGATGGAATTTTATTACAATAGATTTGGTTGAATTAATTGGTTAAAGTTTTGGCCATCTGCTTGATATTAGTTAAAGCCTGGAAAAATCTCAAATAGCTTATGAAAAAGCAAAATATGAATTAGTAGACTGGAGACTTTTGAACTTAGAAAAGGTTCTGCAAGTAGACTTTGTTCTTATATACTGAATAATTCTGATACAGAATGCTTATGGTTAGATTTGGGTCTTTTAATTCATCTTTGTTGTTGATGTTGACCAAAGATTCAAAGAGGGTGATTTTCCCCCTAGAAATCAGTGGTTCCTATGAAAAGTTGTGGCTTAATTGTGTAGTTAAAATTGCAATTAGGAAATGAGAAGCATTATTAATTCCTCCTATAATCCTCTACTTGTGATGTTGGATATTGCAATAGGCCTTCTAAGTTTTTTAGTTGAAAAGTATTTGACTTAGTACTAGATTTTTTATGACCAAGTGGTCCAGAGTTTTTATATACTGAACATTAATAGGTTAGTTTATCTTGATAAATATCTATGGGATAAAGAGAATAATCCTTACAGTCACAGAGTCAGCAACTCAAGAAATTCCAGTTAGCTATTTGAGAAGTTGCTCCTTAATCTTGTTAAACTTTTTTCCTTCCAGAAAATGTCAACAATACAATCTTACAGCATTTAAAACTTTCCTTTAAAAAAAAAATTTCGGGGGCGCTACCTCCGAACCCCCTAACCCCTACACTAATTGTGCACCCATAAACTTTAAATCCTGGCTCCGCCACTGTACATACATATATATATATATATTTGTGTGTGTGTCTATATATGTGTGCGTGTACATGTACAAACACACACACATATTTGTATATATAGAAATACCATTATTTCAATTAGAAAGCATGTAGAAAAGAAAATTCTAAATCGGAGAGGTATGTGGTAAGGGCTGTTGATTCACGGTTACTTATGTCATTTTAAATTTATACAAGGGCGTTTTAGGAAAATGAGTAAAATTAACTAATTTAACTCCTCTCCTTAATCTCCTCAAAATCGGATAAATATGTTCTATAATTAGGACCGGAGGGAGTAATATTTAAATCATTCATCCCATTTTCAATCATTTTACATATATATAAACTTGCCCTTTTCATTAATAATTACAACAGTTTATTAAATTAGCATTTTACAAAAGCCAATCTAAATATAAATCAAATGTGCGTGTTTGGGTTAATGGTGGCATAAGCAGTTTTGTCAAAAGTGTGTCTGGCACCATATTAAAACCTTGGGTATAAAAGTGCTTACGATCTAATCTTTGTCTTCCCAAGCTCGTCTCTACATTTTTCAATATTGGCGTTTATCTTTCTTTTTTTCATGTCTGATGTAGTAGTATGGTTCCATCTGATCGAAGAGAGAAGAGGGATGGAAAATGGAAGTTAGTGAGGTTGACAGTTTTGGCATTTTTGCACTCATTTAATAAAATAGGGTAGAAGTTATATTGTGTAATATGATTTATATTCAGATTGACTTTTGTGAAAAAGTCAATTTAACAAAATTTAACTTGGTTGGATGATTAATAAGTCAAAAGTAAGTTTAAATGTAAAATGATTGAAAAAGACATAAATTTTACTCCCCCAGTTTTAAATATAAGACACAGTTTGTAGTGTAAATTGTACTAAAAACTTTGTCTTATATTTAGGACCGGAGATAGTATTATAATACTCCCTCAAACCATTAATAGTAGATCTAGTTGATTAATTTGGGGAGATTAATGAAGCTAATTAAAGTACTTTAAAATGTGTGTGTATCATTTTTCTTCAAACTAATTTGTCAATCTTATGAATTAATATATAATAACCATTAATAGTACATCTAGTTGATTAATTTGGGGAGATTAATGAAGCTAATTAAAGTACTTTAAAATGTGTGTGTATCATTTTTTTTTTTGATACAAAATGGAAACAAGAACCATACATTAAAACTATCCTTTATCATCCTTGAGGAACCTCCCTAGCTCCTCACCGGGTTGTAAGATTAGGTGGAATCCAGGAAAGCAGCAAGACTTTGTTTCGCAAGGTGGTCACCACGTATTTGCCCATCGGTTGATGAGATGAACTTCAACAATCCAATCACGGTCAACTAAACTTTTTATTTCTCCAATCAGCCGATGGTCCTCATGAGCTTCATTCAACGGACACTTGATCAGCTCCACGGCATCAGCAGAGTCCACTTCGATTATAACTTCCTTAAACTTCATATCCCATGCAAGCTTTAACCCATGAAGAACACCCCAGAGCTCAGCTGTCAGGCAGTCTCCCTCACCTCCCTTGAATAGAAAAGCTGTCACAAATTCGCCATAGTTGTCTCGCGTAACCCCACCGCCGGCAACTCCGGAGACTTGCTAGACCACGCACCATCGGTATTGATTTTAATCCACCCGTGCGGTGGCGGTGTCCAAAGAGCCCCGGCCTCCTTTATTGATCTCGAGCGCCGTCACTTACGCTCGCCTTCTCGTTGCCTCACCAAACAGACTGATTGCATTAACACTGGAAATAATTGCATGATTCGACACCTTCTTACCTTCAAATACATTATCATTGCGTCGTCTCCATATCCACCACAGTAAGAACAAAAACCTGCGCCATTCGTCCACCCGCTTGTGCCTCCTCGGTTTTGAAGGTTCCATCGAATCCAGCGGGCAGAATCAAGAGAGCGAAACAGATGCCAACAAGCCTGGGGAACAACCTGGCGCCATAGCTCTAACGTTATGGGGCAATCTCGTAACACGTGAAGCACATTTTCCAATTCTTCCCCACACATAGAATGGGCGTCCGTCCACACTCATGCCTCGCCTGCACCTTGCTGCATTAGTGAGGAGTCTGTCATGAATAGTAAGCCACATAAACATCTTACACCTCTCCGGGACTCTAAACTTCCAAATCTTGCTCCATAGGGGATCCGTATGCGCCTCTTCCGGGTGGAGGGCTTTGTAGGCCGACTTCACCGAGAACACACCACTCTTACTCCACTTCCATCTTACAGTCCCACTTGGCATTACCTCAATTCCTTCATTCACTTTATCCCAGGTTGCTTGATTCCACTCCACAAATTTGAACCAGGCCTATGCTTGTCTATTCGTGGTAAAATGTCAGGTCCACAATTGTACTTGTTACGGATTACCTTTACCCAAAAATCATCCCCACGACTTGCGAGTTGCCAACCAACTTTCATAAGATAAGCATGGTTGTAGGACTTTGAGTGCCGGAGCCCCAAGCCACCCCTAGATTTGGGTTGACAAACAGTATCCCAAGCAACCAAAGGAACTCGCTTGTGACCCTCGGAATTTCCCCATAGAAACTGCCGGTTACTTTGGTCCAAATCCGAGCATGTACTAGCTGGGAGGAGAGATGTTTGCATGACATACCCCGGAATAGCCGACGTTACTGAAGAAATGAGAGTAGCTCTACCTGCAGCTGAAATAGACTTAGCTTTCCATGAAGATAGTCTTGTCTTAACCTTATCTACTACGTAGTGAAAGGATTCCTTTGTTACTCGTTTATGGTGGAGCGGGACGCCCAGATACTTTCCCAAATCACCAGTAATGGAGAAGCCCAGAGACGCACACATTTCACTTTTCCTAATGTGATTCACATTCTCAGAGAAGTAGACTCTAGTTTTCTGATGATTGATTTTTAAACCAGAATAATCACAGAAAGTCGTAAGGCACTTATTAATCACACATTCCAAAGAAGTCGCATAGTGGAAGACGAAACACATTTACCAATGACCTCAACAAGGCGACTTGGAAGATGTAATTCCTGGAGACAGGTAAGCAAGAAACTCCAATTAACTCGGTCATAGGCTTTCTCCAAGTCAATTTTAATAGCCAAGAACCCCTTCTTATGTTTTAAGTTCCGCATCGTGTGAATGACTTCTTGTGCCACAATAATATTATCACTATTGTGTCTCCCTGGCACAAAGCTACATTGGTTGGGAGATATCACAAGTGGAAGGATAGGCTTCAGACGATTCACAATAATCTTCGAGAGGGCTTTGTAAATAACATTACAAAAGCTTATTGGTCTTAGGTCCCCTATAGACTCTGGGTGGTCTTTCTTCGGGATAAGCACAATCAAGGTGCCATTTACCTCTTCAATTGCCTGAGGGTTAGCAAATAAATATTTCACATAGGATACAGTAGATGAACATACCGTACTCCACTGATTCTGGTAAAAAGTGCATTAAGCCCATCAGGCCCTGGAGATTTCAGAGCTCCCATACTAAACATCACGTTTTTTACTTCCAAATCAGAAATCTCTCTACCACACCATTGAAGTTTGTCTCTCTCAACCACGGGGAAGGACATGGAACATATAACATTGGGTCTATGAAAATTATCTTCTGTTAGGAGCTTAGAGAAAAACCCTGTGGCCATATTTTTTATTCGTAGATTATCATACACCCATTCTCCCTCACCATTCTTAATAGCCTCAATACGTTGAGCTTTCCGTCGACCATTTGCGTGAGAATGGAAGAAACAAGTGTTCCGGTCCCCATACACTGACCATTTCGCTCTTGCTTTTTGGGCCCAAATAAGAGATTCCTGGAGCAAAACCTCTTCAAGCTCCCTCCAAATATCCATCTGTAGGGTTTCGTATTTTGGCAACAGGCCAGCCCGCTCCACGGCCCGATTGATCCCGTCAAGCCGTCTCAGGAGCCATTTTTTCCGTCCCTCCGTATGCCTGAATACTTCCTTATTCCATTTGGAACAAGCCGTGGTGAACTGGGAAATGTTATGGAGCCAAGTAATATCAGAAGACCAAGTGCTACGCACAAAATCATCAAATTTATCATGGAGCACCCAGGCTGCAATGAATCGAAAAGGCCGGTTTGGTTGCGCTGAGGTTGCGCCTTTGTCTAGGCAAATGAGAATAGGTCTATGGTCTGATTTAAAGAAAGGCAAATGCGTCACTGAGGCGTTGGGGAACACCTTACACCACTCTTCATTTGCAAGCGCTCTATCCAGTCTTGCTTCCGAGGTGCCTCTCTTCCAAGTAAATTCCGGACCAACAAAGCCAATATCTCGCATACCCTGCATGTCTACCCAACAAATGAAGTCTCGGTCGGTTGAGCTTCGAAACGTAGCATTGGAACGCCTTTCACAGTGAAGTAAGGTGCCATTAAAATCACTACCTATCATCCAGGCCCCTTGAACTGATGGTGCTAGACGGGACAAGTTATCCCATAAGATCCGGCGGGGGACATAGGAAGGGCTAGCATACACCACAGTGAGGGTCCAAGGAATGCCAGCTACTCCAGTAACCTGCAAATGAATAAATTGATGATGCCGTTCAAGAATAGAAATAGAAACAATACTTCATTTATTTAAATTTGTCAATCTTATGAATTAATATATAATATAATGAAACACTAAGTATTTCAAAGAGATCATATAACATATGCTTTAATTATTTATTTATTTAACTTCCTCAATCTCTTTAAATTATTCAATTGGATCTTATATTAAGAGAAAATGAAATGAAAGTACACATTTATATGTATATAAATAAGAAAATTAAGAGTATTAATGCTTTGTGTGTACAAAAGTTACAGAGTATCGATGGTCTATGTGTATAAAAATTTATGAGGCCCTTCCCACTAATTAAATTTCTAATGGAGATTTTCCCCCAAGTTTCTCTAAAACTTATGGTTTGAATTTTTCTTTCTTTGATACATTTATAAATATAAAATTATTGGGTATCGTAGATTTTTTTTATTGCCCACCAAGGTAGGACCCACCTCAAACCCACTTTCTTTCTTCTCATCGAGGAACAAAATATCGAGTCAAACTCTCAACCGGTTGAGGTAGTGGTTCAAGGGTTAATGGGTAAAGTTGGGGTCAACTCAGTGTCAGACCGGTTATATTGAAATAATAGAATTTAATTTAAAGTAATAAAATTTAATATACTATATTTTATTTCAATAGCCATTTTATATTTATGGAAATTAATTGGGTAAATATTGAATGTTATTTTACTTTAAGCATATTTTTAGAGTTTAATTAAATAGTAATGAATAAGGATGGAAAATAATTGTGTTTAAATGAACTTTATTTTATTTTCTCCTTAGTAAATTTGAGTAATCAAGAATTAGGGAATTAAATTAAATGTTTGCTATTATGTTTTTTAAAATTAATGAGGGCCCAAGCTCATGAGACCAATGTTCTGAAACTCGGACCGGTCATTGAACTAGTAGGGGTATTAGATTAATGGTTAGTGGGTCAGACCGGAGTTAAATCTTAGTCAGACCGATGCCAATTAAAACTATAATTTAATTAAATAGCTAAAATTATTTATTTTTTAATAAAAAAAATCTGTGATCTAAAAAGATATGATGTGAAGATAGATCCTATGAAATATGAAAAGATGTACCAAGAAATCAGAGTTTGTGTGGCTAAAGTAAAAAGTAAAAGGGGATCACGTGGCTTGGTTTATATAGGTGAATAAAAGAGTAATAAATAAATAGGCTTCTTCAATGTGTCAGATACTTGAATTGTGCATTCATTCTTCTCTCCTCACCAACTACTCCCTCATATGTTTCAATCAATCTCTCTCTTTCTCCATTGCAAGTCTCACTTTCCTGGAGATAAATCTCTCTCTTCTTCGTCTTCTTCTTCCTTGTGGCGTTACAAATTTCTGTTTTTCTTCTCGATTGGTAAAAGTCCAATTCATTCAGTCCAAATCCTTAAGCTTTAACGGAAGTTATTGAAATTTACTTATATGTGTATGTGTGCGTGTATATATATAACTTGGTGTACATGTAAGGAACTTTTCCAACTAGAAATTTTCATTAGCTCCATGGTTTTTAAGCTAAGAATATGAGTTAGAGCAAAAAAAAAAAAAAAAAAAAAAAAAAAAAAAAAAACAAACTTAGTATAATAATTATATTCATGTACTAATAATTATATTCATGTACTATTCTAGCAAGCTACTAGATCAAAATATAATAATATTTATGTAGCACCTCATGTATGTTTTACCATTTTTTTTGCCCACAATATGTTTGACCTTTTTTTATCTTAAACGTATATGTTAATACTCCCTCTGGTCTCAATTATAAGACCTAGTTGTCTTTTTTGGAGAGATTAATGAAGTTAATTAAATTATTTTAGAGTATTTTTATTTTTATTTTTTTCTTCAAACTAATTAGTTAAACTAATAAACTAATATATAATCGAAGATACACAACATATGAAATGATTAAGTAACTTATTTAACTTCCTTAATTTCTCTAAAGAAAGTCAACTAAGTTTTATAATTAGGACCGGGGGTATGTTTTATTGTTGAAAGATATAATAAAAATGTGAATATGTTTTAATTATAGGAATTTCATCTAAATTTTAAGTATTCATTAGCCATCACAATAAGGATCCCTTTATTTCATGGGTCCAATATTAGAATTGAAAACAACATCATATGTACATCCCTGTACAATATAGTACTTCATATTAAATATGCATATCTATACTATTAGAGTTACATGTCAATTTGTTAATTTACTATTATATATAGCACCATTAGATATAAATATGTACATTTTTAAGCTGGCGAAAAAAAAAATATAAACATCCATTTATTGTGATTAATTTAATTGGAGCATGGTGCGTTTTACGGGGGCAAAATCCAATTGATTATCTAAATCTAGATTTAATTTTGGCTATTGTCTGTAACTGTAAATTATAACTAGATTATCTATACCCACACACTTAGAAATTTTACAATATCTTCGTAAGATAGTATTCTTTCAAAAACTTCTCAAACACCTGTATAGAATGAAGTTTTACCTCATTTGGAATATAACAAAATTGGGATACAGACGAAATCATACATGGCCGGGTCTGCCGGCCGGTAAATGAATCAATAATGGGAAAAGCAAGGACCTTACTTAATCTGAGGAATTATGGAGAAGCAAAATTTCAGTGTCGAAGAAGAGAGTGTGGAATGAGCACTTACAAACACAGTTGATACATACACTACCTTTGTCTTTAATATAAGATTGTGTTGGTAATGCAAATTGCACTACCCACAAAATCTTATTAAAGACCGCAGGTTGCAGTGTATCCTTGACAGGAGCCATACGTGTATAACTAGCTAGTTCTATAAACGATGTAGAATGGCATTTTTCATGGCCTGGGCAGTCATGAAGTTATTGGGAACCCGGACGACGACGTCTTGCAGCATTAGGTCTTTGACTTTTGATACGCTGGCATGATGAACATGAAAATCAAGTTGTCTTAGAGCATCCATTAACCTTTTAGCTGGGTGATTCACATCCAGGCACTGAACCCTTATCATCGCCTCCGTCCCCACAATGTTGACCTCAACACCAATCGCACTCGCTTCAGAACTCGAGTGACTATAATACGTTGTCGCCAGAGCTTCTTCCTCCTCAGTTTTCTTGAATTTAGTCTCTAGTTCCTCAATTTTCGCCTTGAGTTCATTGATGTAGGTAACCGCGTCAGAGAGAAGAGAAGCTTTGTCCATTTTGGAAACATTAGGAACGGCGGAACGGAGAGCATAGAATCTTTGATTCAGTCTCTCTCTTCTCTGCCTCTCGGCCTCCACGTGGTTTAGAGGCATTATTAGCTCTTGTGCTTTATCAGCCTCATTTCTTCCCTTTTTTCTGATGGATCGAGGCTTGGAAGAGGAAGATACAAAGAGAGCTTCTTCAGAGTCATTGAGAGCTTCGTTCTTGAAATGATGATAAGGCTCAGAACCCAGACCTGGTGGACTGGGGATAAGGAAGTTGTCGAACTCGAAGACTGATTTAACAGATTGAATCAGGCTCCAATCTTGGGTTATTAAGTCATTGGAGGCTAGCTCAAGAACTCCAAGTGCATTAGGAATGGGAATGCACACCAGAGTTTGGATTCCATGAGCAAACGCTTCTCCAACTCTCTCACACTCGTGGACCAGCAGCTCCCTGCCGCTGAGGCCGGTGTTGGCTCCGGCCAGCCAAACATGCGTGGCTGAGCCGAAGGCACGCCCCACCACATCATCGCCGGCGGCAAACGATCGAGTCAATGATACTGTATAAAACCATTCCAACTCAGTTACATGTCCGTCTCCGCCGCCCTCCTTGTGTTTTGGAATAATCAACTTCATCTTTCGGCCTCCGTTAGGGCTTGGCCATTGATCATCACTCGTGACGGTTTCCTTGGACTTGGACTCTCTCGTTCCACGGAAGTGGCCTTCACCCCAATTTAACAACACTTGGCTCCTTGTACTACTACTGCTATCTTCTTTCCAAGCTTGCCAGAAAATGGCATACACCCACCACTCAGTTCGGCTGTGCAAAATGAACTGAAGACGCTGTTGGAGTACTGTTGTTGGGCTTTCTGATGAGCCCATAGACACAAGCGATCTTGATGATGACGAAGAACAAGACATGTGTGTGTCTGGTGGAAGATCTCTACTTTACTTTTCTCTTCTTAATCAATAAGATGTCTTAATCTGATTGAAGAAAGAAAGAGATGCAAAGCGTCGTGAGAGAAAGGATCATAGGAAGGAACACAGAGGGGAAAGTAATAAAATAGAAGATGCTTATAAATCTTTCCTTGAAGGGAAAAAGTGATCATTACTTGAATCTTTTGGATGTTTATTATTTCAAGGGACCACTTAACTTGAAAATACTGGAAGCAGAGGAACTACACGGACCCAGTTTCCCTACCTATCTTGGGATAGGTAGGGAGAGCTTGTCTTAATCTGGACGGTCCAGATTTTTTTTTAAACTGTTAATTTTTAAATGAAAAATCATTTTTTTAAAATATTAGTTGAAAAATTATTTTTATTTTAAATTATCTACCTATTAAAATAATTATTTTTTTAAAATAAAATATTAAAAAAAATTAAATTTGGACCGTCCAAATCCAATTTGGACGGTTCAGATGGGACAAGCTCTCCCTACCCATCCCAAGGATGGGTAGGGAAACTGAATCCGGAACTACACATGGTTGCACCATCTGTTTCACGTGGGAACATAGAATTAAGTGAATATAGATGAGAACGGATGGGATGTGCCCGAGTGCGATGTATCATTTGTATCATCTGTCATCTACGTGTATCTTAGGACTATTCTTTCTTTTGTTGAATTTTGATATTGTCTGAATTAATGTTAATTTCAGCATTTTAATTTTTTCATGGAAACTTTTTTTTCTTGCCAGATATTTAACGGAAACTTCAAAATAATTCCCTTTTCTTTTTTACATAATTAGAATTTTTTTGAATATGTTTTTTTTTAACGAAAATGAAATTTTGAATTACTTTTGAATTATAATAATTTCAATTAGTTAACACCATATTTATATAAAGCATCATAATAAATTAATTTTTTTATGTTGAAAATATAATTGTTGAGTAATAAACTTTCCTTGGGTACAAAATTGCACCTGAAGTTTATAAAATGAAGTAAAAATATCATGGCCACTAAGGGTGTGCATGGCAACCATTCTGTTCCCCAACACTGTTTCTGAGATGAAACAGTTTTTTCTGATTCTGTGCCTTGGAAGAGTTTTGAGAATCAGAATTACGTTTGTTAACTCATTTTATTTTTACTCCGAGAATCAGAATTACATTTGTTAACACATTTTATTTTTATTTATGTAATTTTTATATTCAAAAAATTATTTATGTGATGATGGTGGTGGTGGCGGCGGCAATGAGGTGGGGGTGGCGGCGGTGGGCGGCGGTGACGATCATGGTGGTGGCAGTGGTGGCGATGAGGTGGGGGCGGCGGCGAGGGTGGTGGTGGTGGTGGTGGTGGCGGTGAGGTGGGGTGGCGGTGGGGGTGGTGGCGGTGGCAGTGACAGTGACGGTCGTGGTGGTGGTGGTGGTGGCGATGAGGTGGGGGTGGCGCGGCGGCGGCGGCGAGGGTGGTAGTGGTGGTGGCGGCGGCGGTGACGGTCATGGTGGTGGCGATGAGGTGGGGCGGCGGTGAGGTGGGGGTGGCGGTAGCGGCGGCGGCGGTGGCGGCGAGGGTGGTGGTGGCGGTGAGGTGGGGGTGGCGGTGGGGGTGGTGGCGGTGGCGGTCGTGGTGGTGGTGGTGGCGATGGGGTGGGGGTGGCGCGGCGCGCGGCGATGGTGGTGGTGGTGGTGGCAGCAGCGGTGGCGGTCATGGTGGTGGCAATGGTGGCGATGAGTTGGGGGCAACGGCGACGGCGGTGGTGGCGGTGAGGTGGGGGTGGCGGCGGCGGTGGGGGTGGCGGCGCGCAGCGGTTGTGGTCGCGGCAGCGGCAGCGGTGGTGGTGGTAGCGGTGGCAGTGGTGGTGGCGGTGGCGGTGGTGGCGATGGGGTGGGGGTGGTGGTGGTGGTGGCGGCGGTGCGGTGGGGTTGGTGGCGGCGGCGGCGGTGGGGGTGGGGAGGGTAGTTGACACTGCGAAAGGTTTTCGAGAGAAAGAAGAGAGGTTGTACGTTGAGGAATAAATTCTGATTTTGTTCTCAGAAATAGAAAAGCATGAATTTTACGCTTTTTTTTTTCTATTCCCAAACACAAAAGTTGAACCAGTTCATCCTGGGAAAAAAAAAAAAAAAAAAACCGGATTTACCAAATAGATTTCTCATCCATTTGTGTTCCGGGGAACAGAAATTAACAAAAAACACATTCTGGGAGCGTTACCATGCACACCCTAAATAAACTAACATGCCCCTTTAACAAATATGTCAACTAAGAAAAGGAATGCACATGAAGTTTGTAAAATATTACAAAAATAAACAAAAAAGTTTCAACATGTGGCATTTTTTCACCATTTTAGAAACTTTATATGTATTTTTGCATCATATTCTTGACCTACTTATTAGCTAAATGGTTGGACTTAACAGTTATGATATTTTTTCACTATTTAAAAAAATCTGAATTAAATCCGATTGAAATATTAGAATTCAAATTCAGGCCTATACTTTTAACAAATTCTTAATCAAGATGATTAATTTTGCAAATTTACCTCAATGTATGTGTGTAAATTTCTACTAGCCACTTTCCTCTTTGCTCAATCAAGATCCCCACTTTCTCCTCCATTCTTCTCATCCTCTCTCTCTCTCTCTCTCTCTCTCTATCTCTCTCTCTCTCTCTCTCTCTCTCTCTCTCTCTCTCTCTCTCTCTCTCTCTCTCCCTCTCTCTCTCTCTCTCTCTCTCTCTATTCATGGAACACCTCCTACCAAGAGTAAAAACTTGAGACCTTCAAATGCAGTAACAGTACGCCGTTTCTTTAAATATAAGATGTAGAGCCGTTTGGATTGACTTAAAAAAAGTGCTTTTTTTTTAGCCCCATGTTGTGCTTTTTTAAGCTCAGATGTAGTAAGAAACACAGAAGCCATGGAAAAGGAGAGAATACATGCATATGGTGGGTAGAAAGATAAAAACATAAACACGCCAGTGACTGAAATATAAAACACTCGAACAACAGAGATAAAAAAAGGTGGCCGGCCGTTCCTAAACTTTGAAATCGAAATCATAACTATCCACATGTGTCGTTTATTGTGTTTATGTTTTGGTTTTATGTGTGAACAATCTTCCATCTCCCCAAGACAAGAGCAATATATGGGCTTGAACAATTCCATTTGTTGCTTCGTTTATTGGTCATTATGCGATGTTGATCATAGCCAACCAAAGGAAAGATTGAGAAAATCATAATTGTTTGTTGTCTTATGGCCTTCGCATCTAGCTGGTATAAGAAACTCGAATTACTCTGAAGTATCTCTTTAGTATCAGTCAGTATCTATAAATATTTTTTAGTACCATTCAGTACCATGAAATATTTTTTGAAGATTTTGAAATAATTTTTCAAGATCATTAAGTATTTTTTTTAGTACCAATCAGTATCCTGAAAATCTTTTCAGTACTATTCAGTTACTAAAAACAAATTTCATGATACTTACTGGTATTGAAAAATTATTTTAGGATACTGACTGGTATTAAAAAATATTTCATGATACTGAATGGTACTAAAAAGATAATTCAGGGTACTAAATGGTACTAAAAAGATACTTCAGAGTACTGACTGGTACTAAAAAAAACGTCTGGATGATGAATACCATTTTTTTTTAAAAGTTGAACAGTGTTGTTTGGCACCAAAACTGCACCGTTTTGGGAGAATATGGTGGCAGTGGATGTTAAAGGAATTGGAGAAAAGCCAGGTCTAGAAAAAATAGGCCTATACTTTACTAAGGTTAAGAGTAAAGGAGAGGTAGGAAGTCACTTGACTGAAGGTATGTATTTGCTCGAACGATGTGAGAGAAGTGGTACCAGCTCTAGAGTAGATGAAAAGGGACTAGCAAACACTTAGGAATATTGAGGTAAATTTACAATTTTTATTTAAAAACCTAATTAATCTTTTCGGCTTGAATAGGAATTTGTTAAAAGTATAGGCCTGAATTCGGATTCTAATATTTTAGCCAGATTTAATTAGGATTTTTCTTTTTATAAGCTTCTGTGTACTTGTATACTTAAAAAATGTTAATGGTGTTAGATACCCAAAAATTAATTCTTCATCGGTCAATTTGCAACTCAACCCTTATTTATATATAGCATGTATTAACAGCTCAGCAAAAGTAATAATATAAATCGATTAATATAATAATAGGGTCATTCCGTTTTAGGTTTAGTAATCTACTCAATTACCAATTCTCAAACTGACACATGCTATTTAATTATAGCCACTCTACTAACTCTAACAGAAGAAAACGTAAACTAAACCAAACATTCAAGGACGGAGCTTAATAGGGACATATAGTCCCTCCAAAAAAAAGAAATTTGTTTAAAAAAATTTTAGAAAAATTTTATTTAATGTAAAATTAAATTTTGGCCCCCCAATTTTTCTAAAACATTTTTACCTTTTTTTTTTTTTTCATTTGCAGGTCAGCCTTTTATATCTTTGGGGCTTATAATTCAATCTTTGTTCCATGCGGTGTCTTATGTGATTTATGTTAATCTTGTCATTTTTTTTCTATATTTCATAATAATTGCCTGAAATTTTTAGCTTATCAATTAAATTTACTTTTGTGGTGGTGTATTATTTAATATGCTTTTACCCATTTTACAATACATTGATTTTTCATTCTAAACCTCAACCTCTTGCCTTCCAATGTTGTGGTGTTCAATTACATGAAGTCTATGGTTGAACCAAAGATTCACAATCACATAAATTAAAGCCTCTTGCCTTTCAATGTTTTTGGTGTATTTTTTTATATTATTTTCTTTTGTTGCACCACTATTTGCCCCCCCCCCAAATATTTGTCTTAAGCTCCGCCCCAGCAAACATTATAGTTAGACTAGAATCCTGATCCGGAGACGAAAGGGTCAAATTTGAGATATACGAAAATTGTTGTTATAACTAGCTTCAAGAGAAAAATCATCTATTCATAAGTGTAGTCGTTTGGCTAATAAATTTGATGACTTTTTATTTTTAATATATTTGAAATGTATTTTGATACATTTAGGAAGTCATCAATACTAAATTAAAGACATTTTCTTGATATTTAAAGAGATATCAATCTCGATGCATCATTTGTAGGGTTTCAATTTAAAATAGGGTTAAGGTGCAAATTTACCAACAAACTATTACCCGAAGAGCATTTGACACAAAAAACAATTAAGGGTACCAAAATTACCAATCAACAATTAAAAATTGAAAAAAAGTACCAAATAACTATTAAAAAAAACAACTATCACAATTACGTTAAAATATGAGGCACTAGCGTAGGACGGTGGTGGAGATGCTAGAAAAAAGAGCAGTTAAGCCTTCATGTTGGATAAGGCAAACACTAACAGAGATGGGACCCATGCGAGCAGGCACTATGGGCTGCTAGATTTGGTATCAGTGCGTGATTCTCATCCTGAAGCTGCATACGAACCTTGATGAGTTCAAGAGGGTGAGTAGAACACCCAACAACAATGGAAGCTTTGGAAACGTCGACGTCGACAACACTATGACAGTCAATGGAAGACGGAGACACCAAGACAGTGATGGGGTAATAGTGACGGGGTAATAGTTCGTTGGCCAATTTGCACCTTATTGTGTTTTTTTTTTTTTCAATTTTTAATTGTTGATTGGTAATTTTGGTACCCTCAATTGTTTTTTTGTGCCAGATGCTCCTCGGGTAATAGTTTGTTGGCAAATCTGCACCTTAGCCCTTTAAAATATAATTTTTATTTAAGTTTATAAAACAAAGGGCAGTTGTCGTTATTATCAATATCATTATTATTATATAACATCTGTTTCTCTCGACAGCTAGCCACACATATCTACAAGATTTGGTATGGTTTGGATTTAATTGCAAATGGAACCTGTTCTGCATAAAAACAACAGATGTCTAGCCTTGATGGACTAGTATATTGATATTGGATCGGTTAACTCTCTCCTAGGTATCTATGGATTAGATACCTATGAGTATAGTAGATCCCTGTGCACGAATAGGCGTTAGCCAAAGGGGTGGTGTGTGTGCATAGTGACGGCAATATAATAAATTGAGAAAGCGCTCATACCTTAGGGTTTACTTCTTATTTATAGTGTTTTACCTGTAGGGTTTGGACTCATGGGCCATGTACGCCTTATAGCCCAAGTATTGAGCTGCCACACCTAGGTTGGGATCCTTGATTAAGATATTCATTGATTATAGCCTTGATTATAGGTTGGTTAAGATCTCACTCCATTATAGGCGGATTCTGATATGGATTGCCTCTTGTTGGGCCATACCATAAATGGGCCTAATATAGGTCTATAATAGTTGCCCCCCAACTCGGTAGTTCAGGTCTCTGGGCTGCCGAGGTGCATTGGTTGTCTAATGCGGATCTTGTGTCTGAGTTGTTCAACTTTTATTCGAGTTTGAAAGAACTTCGGATTTACTCGTCTTGCCCCCATATGTAATCTGGGTTAATTTGCTTTGAATTCCATTCTTGTTCATGATTGTTTGGCTTTTGGATTTCTTGTGCCTCAACATCCAAGATTTCGGGTTCACATGTTCTAGCATTGGGTTGCCCCCAATCCAGAATATCATGAGCAAGAACCGGCTTGTCGTTCATGTGCTATCCAATCTTGTCTATGGCGATCCCGGTTATTGATGACGTATGCTCAATGAACCGGGATTGAATTTGAGAAGTCGTATATATCCGAGTAGGCTTTTGTTCCTGTTGGGATTCGTACACGCAGCGGAAAAAAAAATTTTAACGAATCCCTTAGGCTGATCGCTCAATAGCGTTTAAAATTGGATTTAGGGTTTCCGAATCATACCTATGCGGAGGGTTCAACGCATCATTCGCGTTTGCGCCTCGATCCTCGTGCGCCGTAGACGTCGTACGTGTCAAATGAGGTGGCATCTTGATCACGTGGGCTAGCGCTTTCTTGTTCGATCAGACAGGAGCTGACTACGCGTGTCCTCTCCCTCTACCGGTATCCACACGAACAGCCTCCAACACTGATGGCAGCGTGCTAGCGCCTTCTTGTTCTTGCGTCTCTCTCTTTTTCATTCTAGGGTTTTGTGTTTCGCGGCCGTCTAATTCATCCGTAGTTTAATGCGACTAGATCAACATCTGTTATAGGGTTTCTAAAACCCTAATATGTCGTATTAAAATATTCAAAATTAAATTAATTAATTTCGAATTTGGATTAAATAATATTAATTAAATCATCCAACAGATCTAATCTAACTACTTGATCCGAATTAATAGGCCTTCAGATTTAATTTATATTTATAAATTAAATCAAGATATGATATGCGTATATTTAATTTAAAATGAGATCCGATATCTCAGTTCAAATTAAATCTGATATGCAATATCTTTATTCGAAAATTAAATCTGAGATACAATATCTCAATTTATTATAGTTATTTAATTTATCAAATAAATTAAATACTATATATAATAATATTATTATCAATAAATAATATCATTATTATTTTCGAATTTATTAACACACACACACACACATCCTAGATTAAATAAGTATTCATTAAATCTTAAACACATTTTAGATTCAATGAATCTGGACACTCTTACTCGTGTTGGGCCATTCTTGTGTGTGACCCTGTAGGCCCACATGAGATTGGCAGCGGGCCAATACGTAGTAGCAGCCCACAAGTCGCAAGCGGCCTCTAGCAAGACATTGCGACTACCCAATTCATATGGGGATCGTTGATGCGATATAACCTATCGTACAACCATGTCATGTCCCTTTTGTCACGCGATAATTTGGTCAAGGATGAGACATGGAGAAAGTCAACTTCCTGTTCTTGACCATTACTTTCTCGATTCTTGAGTAGTCTAACAATTGAGATGGAAACTCCTTTCCATTGTAGTATGGCCATACATTTCTCATACTCACTCATCGAGGGGCCCAATATTATCTCTCTACAAATGTGAGGGACAAATTCCATCTTGACTTTGATTCATATCTCCATACCTCATCAAAGTCACACTAGTCTTATCTCATCTTCGCTCCCGCGTAGATGACCGACCAGGGACATTTAGGATAATCTATTAGATATATCCAGGGATACAGTTATCAATGTAAACATGCAAACAAAATGATAACAAAAGAGAATACTTTAAATAACATAAATGTCTAAAGTACAATGTCTTGCCCCTAGGGCACAGTTTCCAACAGTTCCCTCTCCTTATATCATCATGACCAATTGAAAGCTGGCCACTCTCAACTACCAAAAATTAAAACCGCCATGCCTAGCTGTCTACGGTATTTATGCGCTTTAAATGCACGCACTGTGTGCATTAAATGCACCCATCGTTTCTCATATGTCACCCTCGCTTTTTGGGTGAATTGTCTCTTTTACCCTCGACTCTTCGGATTTGTAACATTTATATTCACATTTCCCTCCATTCTCCACACTTCTTGCATTCGCTATTTCCTCTTTCTTCCCAGAAACCTCTCACTTTCTTGAGAAAACTGCCTCCTTACGATCTACCAATTCGCTATATTAGCAGTTTCTCCAACCTTCACACAATCAGGTACTCTCACTCTTTCTTTCTCTTCCTTTTGCTTTCGCTTTTGTTCTTTGATTCATTACTGCTTTGGTCTTGAATCTTCAACTGTGTTCTTTCTAGGTTTCTGGGTGGGCGTCTATTTCTGGGTTTCCTGTCTAGAACATGAACCCCTTGTCTTTGAGCGTTGAATATGTATGGTGTTGTAGAACCATTTTGTTATATCTCTTTCACCCTGCCCTGTTACCCAACACACTATCTTAGGTTGTGATTTCCACTAACCATAAATAAAGGTAAAATAACCCTAGAAGAGGAAGAAGAGTTACGTTGGACAGTTCCTCCTAGAGCTCGGTACTGGTTTTGGGGTATTCCCCTTACTGAAAAAGAGAAGCAAGCGGCATGGCTTCGTAGAAAACATAGTGGGGAAAGTAGGAAAAGTTCCCAGCCTCTACACAATCAGAGTTGGGGTGAGACTAGAGGTCGAAGTGAGAGCACCACTAGTCCGGGATCCTATACCCAAACACCGAGATTTGAGGGTCGGGGTAAGAACGAACCTATCCTGACCTCACCTATTTCTCAGCCAAAGGGTATGTGCCAATGTAGACCGGGGTTCCATTTGGAGAACGCCGTTGATCCTTGTGATGATTGTGCCTATTTGAGCTACCAACTCGTCACAAGCGGCCAATATTCCTTAGCCGAATCCACTTTAGCCTCCTGCTGACATAAGTTAGCTTCTAAATCAATCCCGGCTTTTGGTAGTGAGGATCTTCATGTTGGAGAAAAAGCTTGCAATTTACCAACTTTTTCTTCTTCACATAGTGGCTCCTATGATTCAGGTATGCCTTCCGTTTCTGATTTTTATTTCTTTCTTATAGGTATAGATGGGTTCACCTTCTTTGAGCCATACTGAGGGATCTATGTCTGGCGAGTCGAGTCCCGCAAGTTCCTCGAGAGCTTCAATGGACATGGACCCGTGGGTTACCCATGAGGTGCTACATATTATGTGCAAGATGACCGTAGCTGAGGTTGCTGGGCTCTTCGTCGGTAATGGAAAGGGCTACACCCTTCACCTACCCCTTGGAAATGAACCAGTTTGCTCCCAGCGGGCAAGGAATAATACACATTTCTTCTTCTTCTTTCGGGACTTGATTAATCAGCTCAGTATTTGCTTTCCGTTTGCTGAGTTCCAAATTGACCTTTTAAACCATCTACACCTTGCTCCTTCCCAACTTCATCCCAATAGTTGGGCTTTTGTTATCGCCTTTGAGCATTTTTGTAGGTCTTCAGAATTAGCTTGTATGATTCCGCTTTTCTTTTACTTTTTTACTATCCATGTTGCTTGTGCCGGAAAAGAGCCCCCAACTAGAAAAGGTTGGACCTCGCTCTAGGGTGCCCCCGGCCAAAAACTTTTCACAGTTTTTACTGATTCCTTTAAAAATTTTAAAACTGGCTTTTTAAAGGTTGTTGTTGAGTCCATTCAGCAGCCTTGGTTCCTTAGAGCCCCCAAGTCTGGGGATGTGGAGGGGAAATTTTCCTTGTACTGGACTCAAGATCATCACAATTTTCATCCTTCCTCCTACGCTTTCCTGAAATGAGTTTCTCTAACTTTGAGGCCAAAGCAGTAGCCTCTATACTTGCACATATCGAGGGATACGATCCCCTTAGTTCGGCCAAATTCATTTCATAGTCTCAGACCAGGTTGGGTTCGACAATGAGTACGGAGCCTACTTTTTGTATTTGCATTGTGTGTTTTTATTTTCTACTGCATGAAAATCCATTTATAATTTCTAAACTTTTGTTTTCCTGAGCTGCAACTCAAAGTATAGGGAGACATCCTTGTTATCTTTCCATATTGAACAAAGACAAGGAGACTTTGAGTATGGAGAAGAGCAAGAAGCGGTTAGCCCCTGAGTCCGGGAAGGCGAGGGCTGGCACGAGCACCCAAGAGATCTTGACCAAGAGGACAAAAGCCGGCCAATTCATCCTGGTCCAAACAACCCAAGACACCTTGACCTTTATTGTTCAGACCTCTACTCAGCAAGTCACTAAGACTTCTCCTTCTTCAGCTACTCAAACTCCTCCTCCCCCACCACCTTTCAGACTCCTTCGTGGGATGACTTGGAACAACGGGGTAATGGATGAGCTCAATGTTGCTCTTCTTCCCCCCATGCGCTATTATGAGCCATTTCCTTTCTCTGATGTCGAGTTGCGTGAGCTTGAAGTCATTGAGCATAATGCGCTAAGGGCCGCTGGATTGACCTAGGTTTTGGCTACTGTGAAACACAAGTACGCTCAAAATTTTGTCGAGCTAAAACGAGTTAAGGCGGAGAAAGATAAAGCTTGTAAGCAGACAAACAAAGCTCATGATGAGCTCTAAGCGACCAAGGTAGAGAAGGAGAGAACACATGAAGAGCTTCTGATGATGAGGGAGGCTCTTGATAAGGCAAACTTGTTGGTAGATTTCCTTGATGGCAAGTGAACCAGTCGAACAAGTAAAAAAGAGTAACTAGAGTATCGTCCCCATAGAGACTAAGATACTGAATGATGACACTGAATTACAGAATTGGTTGTGTTTTAAAAATAAAATAAAGTCTGATTGGTTTGGGAGTTTCTATAGTTATGCTAATAAACTAGAAAATAAACAATTGATCATAGTCGAAGAGGATATCAATAAAAAGTTAGGCTGAGCTCAGAGTCCTTCCCAAGCATATTAATCCCCTAGTTTCCTATACGCATTGCTATAGCATTTATGCTGCACAGCTCTCGCAATGCTACATCACGAACACCCTTTACAATGTTATTTTGTGACCCCACCATTCTAATCTACCGAAGCTCTCGCTTCTGATACGTACAATCCTAATTTACTTCTCCCATATGTCTATGGCGATTTTCTAATTAGGTTATCATTATAAATCAAGGTGTTATGGTTATGAGTGGTAGACCCCATTCCTGAAGCCTACAATAATAGGTCAAGCCTTGCATCAGCCTGCCTAGCAATCACTATTTCTCAGATTTCTAGCCTCGACTCCCTCTTAGTAAGTCGAGGCCACTGATCTAGCCCTTAGCTTTCGCTAATCGAGAAGAATTTAAATTACTGATAAGCAAACTGAATGTATTGAATTAATAACTAGCAACTGGGTTCATTCTAAACTTAGGAAATCATCCTCGCTCGACCACATAAAGTTTAGTTCATGACTAATGAGGGAATTACTAAACAGAGCACAACAGAATAGCCCATGATCAAAAGATTAACTAGAATTAATTAAAAAAGAAAAAAAGAAAGCTTGATGGAGGTTCCGACGACGTGGAAGAAGCCTTGTCACGTCACAACTCCACGTCTTCTTATCTCCGTCTCATTACAAGGAAGGATGTTGGGTTCTCTTGGAGTTCTCGTGCCTTGCAACTTCTCTCACTCTTCTTCCAAGTCTGGCCGTATGGGAATGGTTCTTGACTCTCGACGACTTTGACCCCCTTTAGGGTTGGCCATTATTTCCTTTTTATAATCAGGTTTACTTGCAGCGTATGTCCAGCGAACTGGGCCTTTCCAAATCTGTTGGGGTCCAATCGTGATCTCGGTAGATTGATTCTTCTGATCTTGCGGGATTCTTCAAATCTTAGTTTCGATTCTCCGCATCTTCTATTTCAATATGTCAGCAATCTAACCATTAACAACCTGCACTATATTTCTTGAAACAACCTTGACAAAAGATCAGAACAAATGTCGCATAGCATTGCTTTACATACTCTTCTATAGCGTCAGGGATGCGTTGTATTGTGCTTCGATGAGGCTGTCTTGATGCTATAGCATTGTATCGGCTATGCTGTGTGCGCCTTTCACACAAAATCTCAAAACTCGATCTTTTCTTAACACATGTTTAGGATGCGTATGCAATTTATTTTGGTTTGTAAGATTCATCATTAAGTTCCCTATATAATGAATTAATGTTTTTTGCTCAGATTAAATTCAGTTAAGCTTATATTCACCATTCAATACAGTCATATAATGTAAGGAAAACATGGCATAACTAGTGCTCATCAGAACTTGAACAGGCTTCAGCTTGAAGCGACTCATGCTAGTGATATGAAATCATTGAAAACTGTGCAGACAATGCATGATGAGCTTAAAACTGAGCTGGACGTGACCAAGGCTTCTCTTAAAGACGCCAAAAATGCCAACTCTGAATGCACCACGTTGAAAGAGGCCATGGAGGATGCCTTCAAGAGCACTTTGGACCATATCTGGCACTTGAACCCTAGCGTCAACCTGAACACCTCCGGGTTTCATTATAGAGCTTATATTGAAGATGGCTAGTTAATCACACTCCTTCATCTCCTGGTGATCACTCTGTATCCTGGTTGGATGGGGGTCAGGTCGATGAGGGGGGTGAAGAGGTCTACACTGTCATCCCTAATGGAGGAGAGGAGGCTCAAACGGAGGTTACAGTGCTTCCTAGCTGAGTGGTCGAGATGCTGGTTTCGCTTGCGCTTTTTTGTTTATGGCACTTAAGCCCATTTTTGCTTTGTATAGATTTCTGCTGGATTAATATCCCGGTTTATTTTTCTTCATTCGATAGACTTTTTTGTACTTGGACGAATCAAGCATCAATGAAAATTTATTCACTTCTTGATCAACCCGAATGCATTTTCAAGTCTTTCCTTCATCGCATCGATGAATTAATTGTATGAACTCAAACTTATGTTCAGAGTTCTATTCAATGACCTGGACAAGGTCAAAAATATATTACGCAGAATCTGATGAAATATTCATTCGGCATTAAAATCGGGTATCATATTTGGTGAAGATTTTTAACTAAACCTCCACATTACATTCTAGCTCTCTTAAGTCGGAGTTCAATCCAGAGTAAGGACAATTTTTCACATGTTCAAACTTGATTTTAACCTAAGGTTTTAAACATTTCGATCTAATCTGGGTTAGCATAACAATTCACCTCATTACCCTAGAAGATGGTTTTGATGCATCACAGTTACGAAGGCTTATACCTTCGCTTTGTATGAAAGTAGGTTTAACGGCCCTGGCTTCAGTCTTTCATTCGCGCTTTATTTGAGACTGGGTTCAATGACCCTAGCTTTATTCATTCATAACTGGCACAATTTGAACAATTTTGAACATGATTCTCAATTGAGAATTTCTTCATTTATTCGACAATAAGCTTGCCGACATAGTTGACTTTATTTAAACAACTCTGAAAAATAAATTGAGCTTAAACAAAAACATAATTGACTTCAAACTTGGATTTAACTGAAACAAACTCAGTTTATCCGCGAACAAAAACTTGAATAAGGAACTCGGATTTAATTGTAATGGACTCTCAATTTATCCACGTTCCATGTTCTTTTAATTAACTTATTATTCAAAGTCTCCAGCATGTAGGCTCCTTTGCCGAGCTTTTTTCTAGCTTGATAAGGGCCTTCCCAGTTTGCGGCAAGCTTTTCGTCTTTGGCGGTTTTATTTCCCACGTCCACTCTCTGAAGTACCAAGTTACCTTTTTCAAATGACCGGGGTTTTACTTTTTTTTTTATACTTGGCGGCAATGAGTTTTTTGGAAGCCATATCCCAGCAAAGTGCCATGACACGGACTTCATATATCAAGTCCAACTCCACAGCCAAAGCTTCATTATTCTTTTCCTCATTCTGTTGAAGAACCTTCATTCTTCTCTACAAAAGATGACCTATTTCCACTGGGATCATAGCCTCACATCCATAGGTTAACTTGAATGGAGTTTCTCCGGTTGACGTTTGCACATTGGTCCTGTAGCCCCACAAGACGAAGTACAGCTGCTCAACCTAGCTGGACTTTGCGTCCTCCATCCACTTCCTCAATCCATCGAAAATTAATTTATTTGCTGCTTCCGCTTGCCCCTTCGATTGGGGATGCTCCATAGAAGCAAAGCGATTCTTGATGTGGAAACCGAACATCATTTCTTGGAACCCTTATCAATAAATTGGGTTCCATTATCCGTCACCACCTCAGCCAGCATTCTGAATTTGGAAATTATATTTCTTTCAAAGAACCTTTGTACCCGGGCTGAGGTAATTGTCATAATTGGTTCAGCCTCAAGCATCTAGTAAAATAATCAATGACTACAATGAGCCATCGCAACTGTCCCGGAGCCACTTTGAACGGTCCGAGTAAATCCATCCCTCACTTGAAAAAGGGCCACGGGGCCAAGATAGATTGTAGTTCAGCTAGGGGGGACCAAATAATTCTTGTGTGCTTTTGACAATTGCCACATTTTTTAACATGGTCCTTCGAATCTGACTCTATCGTTGGCTAGTAGTAACCTGCTCGTATAGCTTTCCTGGCCAAAGCCTTAGCTCCCATCTGTTGTCCATTTAGAACCTAGAGGAACTACGAATTTGTTTGGATTTTAGAGACTATTCCCACTAATTAGTTTTGCTAAATATTAATTCAGTTTATTTAATTTTGTTTTTATTGTTATTGTTTAGTGATTGAGCATATTTTGGGGATTTAAGATTGACCTTGATGAAGGAAATCTTAAATTGACAATGAGATTAAATAATGTGGAATTAGATTTTAATCTATCTATGATAGATATATACCTAGAAGCTCCATATAATCAAATTAGGGTGAGCTCGATTTAAAGTGCATCTTATTTAGTTGTGTGAAACATTGCATATTTAATAGACTGACATGCATTTATAAATATTAATACTCTAGATTAGTTGATTAAATTTAGTTAAATTAATTTAGTGGGAATAAAATCTAAGAAATAAACAAGGGATTGATGACTCTAAGTTGTCCGTCTTGATATTGGAATTTGCTTTTTGTGAAAAGTCTTTGCTATTATTAGTTTCTTCACTCTTGTTGAATTTCTTTTTACTTATATTGAAAACAATGTTAATTTATTCAATTCAAACAAACAAGGAAATTTAACAACTAAAGATTAGTTAGATTGAGTATCTGTGGAACGACCTTGATTTACCACTTACTATTTTCACAACTATATACTCAGTGGCGGAGGCAGGATTTTGTGTTTGTGTCTGCACAATTAGTGGGGGCAGATTTTTTTAAAGAAAATTTTTAAATGCATTAGAAAATAAAAGAATATAGACAAGACAAGAAAAGAAAACTTCAACTTAACATAGAAAAATAATAATCAAGAGTCAACTAAGCTATTACAACAGAATGATTACAAAAACATTCTTTGATTCTTTATTCCTTAAAAATATTGCATTATATGTTCATCATCAATCTTATCAAACATATGACGTTCAACATAAGTTAGCAAAAGGTATATAGAATTCTGGAGAGTTAGGTAGCACCCAATCAGTCACAACCCCATGAAAGGGAGCAAGGGAGTTTTTAATAAACAGATTTCCAAAACAACAAGAAAACCAAAGAAAGAAAGAGATATGATTGCACTTTGAGAAGGTAACTTGTGCTTATGGTTTAACAGACAATGTCAGCGTAATATGACTGCACACATTTTTTTTTTCATTTATTAAAAAAAAATTTATGTTTGCACTTGAGTACACTTGCACCAACGTGGCTTCGCCACTGCATATACTTGTGGTATTTAAATAAATTTTGGTAGCATCGAAATTGCTACTCCTAGCTAGGTGGGTAAATTTGGAAAGCGATCCTCTCCTTTACCCTTCCCCTCCTTTTCCCCTCCATTACACTCCTATACTCTTTATCACACATTCACCCATTGGATCAAAAATTCAATGATCTAGATTTAACATTCTTCTACCAAAATAGATATTATTGTAATTATTATTTCAGATAACAAAAATTTAAATTATTAAAATTCCATCTGAACTGTTAATGTCAAAAATTTGAAAAATTTTGCTTTATAATAATAGTAAACATGAGATTAAATTTTAATGGCTTAAATTTATTTATCTATTTTTATCTAAAATTATAATAATATATATTTTCATAAAATGTTAAATCTGGAGTATTGAATTTTTGATCCAAGGGTGATGAAGAGTATAGGAGGGTAATGGAGGAGAGGAATAAAGGAGACGATCCCTTTCCTGTAAATTTGAGAGCGTGTTGTGATTCCATTCATGCACCTTTAATTTTCCGAATTATTATGGAACCCAAGTACATGTCTGCGGCTTCTATACTTTATTCCCAAATATCTGCATATGGAAAACACCTCATATTGTCGCTTCTCATCCCGTTTCCACTAAGCCGCCCTCAGCATTGCCCCACACACACACACACATATAGTCCAATGATTCCATTTCTACTATTTATTTAAGAAACTTAAGTATATCATCATCGCTAGTAACAAGGAAAAAACGACATTTTTAGAGCTTGCAATAATAACATTGACAATTAGTTCTGGTCCAATGATTGAGATTTGGCCTTCTTCCCATTCCTCCCCCCCCCCTTCATTTCTTCTCAACTTTCAATATCAACCCTTATATTAGATTTTGAATGGTTACAATTTAACATTTCAAAAAATTCATAAATAAACAAAGGGAAAAGTATTTCTCTAGTCACTTGAGATAAGTTATCTCTAGTGACCCCTAAAACTACGTCGTTTTGGATTAATGAAGGGTGTTTCTGTAATTTTAGGTGAATTAATGAAGGGTGTCAAATTATGGAAACACCATTCATTAATCCAAAACGACGTAGTTTTGGGGGTCACTATAGATAACTTATCTCCAGTGACTGGAGAAATCATTTACTTATAAACAAATGAATTTAAACCATGAAAACTTGATCAAACAGTTAAGAACTATACATAAAAAAAATTATTTTAAAAAATGTTAAATCCAAACCATTTGAAGTTTAATATAATTCAGGATTGAGATGAACAATGCCACAATGGACGCAGAAATGGAGTAGGTCAAGTCCCAATGATTCCGCCATTTCCAAGTCAAGAGTCTCTATTACTATTATTCCTCTTATAAGGATTCAAAGTTGGTATCATATAAAATTTGTAAAAAGCCCTATCTTTTACAATAAGCAGACCATGACATTAACAAAGTCTTATCTAGGTGGAGTCAGCTATATGAATATCACATCACCCTGTACTATTAACAACAACTAAATTTTTGGATAGACTGTTAATCAAAAATTGTTACTCCATAAGTTCATTGAGTGTTCTCTTGGACCTTCTTCGACTCTTTTATAAATAATTTCATACTACTTGATCAACCATCCTCATTGACACATCTAATGGCATTTTTTGAACATGTCTGAAGCACCTCAAATAATTTTCTACCATGATATCTTCAATAGATGTTATCATACCTCTTGTAATTACGACATTTATCAGAGTAATACATCGAAATATAGTGGACAACACAGAAATATCATAGTATATTAATATAGATTCATTATTGGTTACAACAGGATTATTCTACAAAGTCCACAATGCATAAATACAAAATACTTGTATCATAATAATACAGCCTCAAAATAACTCAAACTAAAATAATCTATAACTCTACAGTACTATCCAATGTTGTCAAAATTGAGTATAAAATGCCTCTTTGGTGTCATAGGGTTGGTAGAAAGATGTCACCCAACTATGTTATAAGGTAGGGCACAATTGGATGAGCAAAATATGCCAGTATAAGTGTACATATGGCTTTTCCAGGACGGACGGTATACCCTACATTCTTGGGAATGACACTGGTATGTGGAAGTCCACACATACACTCAAGACAAGTGTCATTTGGCGGGTATTGGTATGCATGCTGCAACCCTAAGTAAAACCCAAGCAGGATCCCAAGCAAGCACCGATAAAGAAACTTTATTAAAGTAATATTAATAAAGCAAGTCATGACGACCCATGATGACCCTTCTTTTGTGTTAGTTTAATAAGAATGTGACATGTGTCTTCTCATCATGACATACTTTTGAGTGGCCGAATAGAAATGTGACACTTGTCCAGCTTGCTCTCTAAACATATCAAGCTTGTTTAAGAAGTCAAATAGATTTGACAAGCATTTAATGCACTATGTACTTGCATTTGTGACTTGTCTTGCTATGGTAATAAGTTGACTAGTCAAAGGGACACTTAAGCATCAAAGCATTTAATGAAGATGATGAATCATTGAGATATTTAAG
The DNA here is from genome assembly GCA_025563575.1 of Acacia pycnantha. Classification (NCBI taxonomy): domain Eukaryota; kingdom Viridiplantae; phylum Streptophyta; class Magnoliopsida; order Fabales; family Fabaceae; genus Acacia; species Acacia pycnantha. The sequence goes on from JAMWYP010000204.1 coordinate 987,178, forward strand.
AATCAAACCATTTAATGAAGAGGATGAGTCATTGGGACACCTAAGCACATGCATTTAATGAAGGGGACACCTAAGCAATTCATGCATTTAATGAAAGAACACCTAAGGGGTATTTATGTCAATTAGCAAGGAGAGTTCCTAACCAATTATAAGACATTAAAACACTCCTCTTCCCTTGTATATTTTAGCCAAACTCACACACACAAGTGATGAGCACTATTTATGCCATGTTTTCCCTATATCCTATGACTGAATTGTGTGGCAAACATAAGCTTAATTGCATTCAATCCGAGCAAAAAGGCATTAATTCATTATATGGAGAACTTAAGGATGAGGTTTATAAACATGAATAAATCACATAAGCATCCAAAACATGTGCTAAGAAAGAGATCATGTTTTATGTGAAAGTCGCACAGCATGGCCGATACAATGCTATAGCATCGGGATAGCCTCTTCGAAGAACAATACAATGCATTCCCTGAAGCTATAGCAGAGTAAGTGAAGCAATTCTATGTGGCATTTGTTCTTATATTTTGTCAAGGTTATTTCAGGAAACAAAGAGCGATTGGTAAACGATTAGATTGCTGTCATATTGGGATAGGAGACGCGGAATATCAAAACTAAAGATTTGAAGAATCTCACAATATCGTAGAATCAATCTACCAAGATTCGGAAGGGAAGATACGATTGAACCTCGACAGATTAGGAAAGGCCCAGTTTGTTGGACGTACACAACAAGTAATCCCAACTATATAAGGAAACGAAAGCCAACCCTAAAGGCGTCAAAGTACTTTTGAACAGAAGGAGACCACCCTTCGCGGCCAGATTCAATAGGAGAGTGAGAGAAGTTACACAACACGAGACATTCAGGAGAACCCAACATCCTTCCTTACGAGTGAGACAGAGATAAGAAGACGTGGAGTTGTGATGTAGCAGGGCTTCTTCCACGCCGACGAACCTCCATCAAGCTTTCTGTTTTGCTTTCATTTATTTTAGTCAATCTTTTAATCGTGGGCTATTCTGTTGTACTCTGTTTATTGTTTCCCTCATCAGTCATGAACTAAACTTTCTTTGGCTGAGCGAGGATGATGTCCTAAGTGTGGAATGAACTCAGTTGCTAGTTTTAATTCAATACATTCAGTTTGCTTATCAGTGATTTAATTTCTTGTCGATTAGCGAGAGCTAAGGACTAGATCAGTGGCTTCGGTTTACCAAGAGGGAGTCAAGGTTAAACCTCGAGAAACTTGATGATTGCTAGGCAGGCTGGTGCAAGGCTTGACCTATTATTGTAGGCTTCAGAGATGGGTCTACCGCTCATAACCATAACACCTTGAATTGTAGTGAACAACCTAACTAGAAAATCGCCAAAGATGTATGTGAGAAGTAAGTTAGGTTTGTACGTATCGGACGCGAGAGCTTCGATAGATTAGAGTGGTGGGTTAACTGAATAGTTGTGTCAACGGTGTCTAAGTTAGGTTTGTAGGTATCGGACACGAGAGCTTTGATAGATTAGAGTGGTGGGTTAACTGAATAGTTGTGTCAACGATGTTTATGCTGTAGCAATTGCGAGAGCTATGCAGCATAGATGCTAGAACATTGTGCAAAGGGAAAATGGGGGATTGACGTGCTTAGGGAGGATTCTGAGCTCAGTCTGACTCTTACTGATATCTTTTCAACTACGACCAACTGTTTCTTTTCGTGTTTTTAGCATAGCTATAAAATCTCAACCCAAATCAGATTTATTTTCTTTTCAATTAAACTGAATTCATGATTAGGCATCATCATTCGGTATCCTAGTCTCTGTGGGACGATACTCTACTTACTCTTTATTACTTGTTCGACTGGTTCACTTGCCATCAAGGAAATCGACCAACAACAAGCCAAGAAGAGTGCACCGAAAGTTGGAAGAAGGAAGAGGAAAAGGAAAAGCTAAGAAACCAAGGTGAGTTGACATCTAACCTCAACACACCGTTATTGCCTTGAGAAAATAAACCCAAATATTTGAAGCATCCACCTTTCCATAGCCTAGCAAGTGTCCAAGGAGAAGGAGGATTCAAGGAGAAGGAGTTCTCATTGCAATTAAGAGGCAATCATGTGGATCAACGTTCGAGGACACCATACACTTTGACGTCTTCAAGTGATTAAAGGTAATCCTAAACCCCTATACGTGTTTTAACGAGTAGATCCTAAACATAACTCATGAGTACCATAAAGAGTTACGAGTACTGTAATTATAATACTAAACCATCTAGTTATAACTCATGAGCACCGTAAAGAGTCGCGAGTTCTCATGAGTACCATAAGAGTTATGGGTTATAACTCATGAGTATCATAAAGAGTTACGAGTTAAGGAGAAAGGAGATTCTTTGTGTAAAGAGTTACGAGTATAACTCATGAGTACCGTAAAGAGTTACAAGTTTCACAATGATTAACAAATTTTTTGTTTTTGAACCTCATGAGGAAGTTGCTTGAACGTCTAGCGACAGCCCAAATTTTAACTAACAAGTTCCTCCTCATAAATAGGGATAATTTAATCTACATGAGTATTGGATGAAATATGAGTATGTGAAACATATGAAGGAAGATAATGATTAGAATCCCAAAATAATGGTTGTTCATGATTCCATCCAAGGCTAACGGTATTATCATACAAATCAGTTTGAGCCCTATAAATTAATCCAAGGTTGAGACATGGAGACATTGTCCACTCAAGTGATAATTTCCAATAGTAACTACAACAAATGCACTCATATAGAGATTCATATGCATAAAACTCATAATAAGAATTTGTATAATATTTTTGTGCTCAAATCCACCACTTGGCCCATTAGTCCTCCAAGGATAATCCATAATAGTTTTAAACTTAATCCTAATTGATCACACGATTTCAACAATTAACCACACAAACTTTTGTCATTAGTCCCCGGTAACGGCACCAAAAACTTATTAGCCGTCTAGCTTTACAACAAAACCATCCATTCAACACACAAACTTCATGTTCTTATACAATTTTACCCAAGTTCTAACTCAACCTAGCCCTCTCAAGAATCAATTAAGTGAACAAAACATCTAAATGGTGATCAAGAACTTAGAAGCATTCGACAAAGACTAAAATACACATATAATCATAAAAAGAGAGGAGTAATCAAGTGTTAATCCATACAAGGGTTCAAATACTCCTAGAAACTAAGATTTAGCTACTCATATTCACCAACAAACCAAAATCATAGACAATAATTGGGCTCAGATCAGAAACTGAATAAAGGAAAGAAGAGAGTTAATAGAAAGCCAAGTTTTAAGCTCTAAATCTCTTTGAATCTTCAAGCACAAGGTCCCTAATCTCTACTTTGTGTCTTCCTTTCCTCTAGTTCTCTTCACAGTGGCGCATTTGGTCTTGAAATGAGTTGCCTCCATAGTCCTATCGTCCTCTCCGGAAGATCATGACATAACTGGACTGCCTCTCTCCTTGCTCGCTTCCTCACAGTTGCCCAAGAAGAAGAGCCCCCTCCTTTTTATTCTGATCATGTGTGCTTGATCTCTTACTAAAATGATAAAGAAAAATAATATAAAAATATAGATAGGATGATGATGATAGTGATAATAATAAAAATCTGATGAAACATTTATATTTTATTTTATTTTCAAAATCTTAAATTATTATTATTTATTATCACTATTATAATTTTGTCCTAAGCTTTGATATTTATAATGAAATCCCCTAAATCATGCATTGATATCTTGTCAAAATCTCTCTTAGATCCCTCTAATTTAGGATAGATGACACCCAAATATATTAAAATACATATCAAATATCTAATAGTAGGAAGTTATCAAGCGGTGTCTAAATGTGCCACGTGGGAGCATATGAGGGGTTCCACATAGCATTTGTTATTATTAAAAAATAAATTACTGATAGAAAATTCTGTCAGTAATTAGTGATGTAATTTCCAACGAAATTTTTTTTTGTCGGTAATTTTTCAATGGAAAATTATATCGGTAATTTTTGACAAAATTGAAATTTCGTCGGTAAACTGATTTGCCACTAAAAGTTTAGCAATGAAAAAGATTTCGTTGGTAATCCTTCAGTAATTTTGTTTCCATCATAATCCGTTATTAATTTCGTTGATAATAAGCTATTTATTTTTTTATAGTGATTAGTAATCAAGACTTTACCTTCTTCATCCTCTATACATCTTCTTAAAATGCATTTCAATTCTTTAAATTTTATTTCATTGTTAGGATATAGACAATCCCTACAAAAAATAGGGAGTTAGTGACAAAAATTCTTTTTGTCTCTAATCAATCAATCATTATCAACTTTATACACGAAATCTTATAATACGGGTTAGAAACCTGTTGAACTAAAAACAGTATGGTAATCAGTAATCACATCATTAAATTACTCCAGATAATTACATTTACACTCATTCATTTAATACCCCATTTAATAGACATTTTTGCTTTACGCTAGAAAGTTTGACCTCTTCAATAATAACTACGGTCGAAAATTATGCATTCATTTCCAAGTTATTCAAATTTATTAGGATATTATTCCTATTTAACTCCTTGTTTTTATTTTTGGAGGTTTGAAGATAAGGTAATAAAGTAAATTGAATTTGAAAATAGACATTAAATCAACAATTAAATTTGATTCAGTTTGAAAATAGACATCAAATCATGAATCATAAATAATAATAACCTAATAGATATTTGGAGGATACAAAAGCTACATATATTCACATACGAGAATGACCAAAAATACCCAATAACTTCATCTTTCATGATTGTAGGGATCTCTAATCATTTTCTACTGCCTAGGAATTTCAAGAAAAAATATGTTCTATAATTTTACATGTACACTCCAAAGTTCTTCACATGGGAGCATTGTTAATCAAAGAAAAAAAAAAAAAGAACAATAGAGTTACCCTATTTTGTAATATAAGGTAATAAAGTAAACTGAAATTGTAAAAGAAAAATGCATAGCAATTGGGATGAACGAAATTGTAGTTATTGCGACAACAATACCCAAACAATTAAAATTATGATAATTACTAATCTATATATTAAAAATTATACCAAAATTATTAATCATAAATCATAATACCGTAATAGACATTTTTGGAAAAATACCCAAGAACTCCATTTTTCAATTTTTGTTGAATTATATTGAGTTTAATAACTTCTATTATTTTAAAAATGCATATAAATATTTGTTGCATTTAACTTCAATCTCTAGTATAATATTGACCTAGTCCATATTTCATGCATGTAGTTTATTTCTATATTTTAGGTAATGTAGTTTATTTCTATATTTGACTATATTATATTTTTATGATTATCCCTTTAGGAGGCTTTATAAAAGTTTCTTTCATTTTTATATTAAATTTTATTCATCTCGCGCAACCTCGCGCAATGCATGGTGTAAATGCTTGTTCTATAGTTTCGCATTTTATGCTCCTCGCCGCGGTTTGTGCCTTACACACAAGCCGCCGACGAGCACCGGTTTTGGGCAAAGACAAGTCCGAGTGGTAGTTTGGTGTCCAAATCTTGGATCTGCAGTTCGGTGTTTTGGAATCCAGATCTTTGAGCTATGGTCCTCTCCCTCGAGTTACGTCGAGATGTGACCTTCCCTCGTCCTTGTGGCGAGCCCTCTCATCTCCTTCTTCGATCGATCGCAGAGGTGAGATTTATCTGTTTTGTGTTTCTTTTTTTGTGTTCTTGGGTTTTGTGAATGTGCTTTTGGCTTAGGAAATAAACAGATCTGTCGAGATCGTGTTCAAATCCTCTTGGTTGGTTGGTTGTTTGAACGTTATGAGATCCGAGTATCATTTGGTAGCTCGGATCTGCGTTCTTGGGGAAGATCTAAAGAGGTGTTGTGCGGTGTGTGGTTGAGGACACCGGATATGTTTGATCGGAGGAGTAGAAGTGTTCTTCGGGACATCAAGGGTCTTTTGAGGATGGTTTTTCGTGGTCTTTACCCCGGGATGGGGTACTTATTTAAATGACTTAATTGCAACTATTGCTTATAAGATTGTGTGCCCTTTGGGTGGGTTTCCCAACCAACACTTTCTTGCTCGTCACTTCTAACCTTGGATATTGAGAAGGCCGATTTTGTCCATGATTCTACTTCTATTCTTATATATTTAATGTACGGTGTTCGGTTAGTATTGTATCCAGTTTATTTTGTTGTATTTGTTTTAGTTGTGTTTGTATTTGTCTTTATGTATTCGTATTGTACCGGTTTGCAGTATTAATATATATATCCTTTGACAAAAAAAAATGCTTGTTCTATAACTAAAATTAGAGATCGAATTAAGTGATGGAATTTTTTCATCACTAAATTAGTGATGGTGTAACGCTCGTCCTAAATGCGCCTTTATTTATCGAGTTATATCGCATAGGCATCGAAATAATTTAGATGACTTAATTGCGGAGTAAAACTTTCATCTAATAACTTAGTTTGAAAACATGAGGATAAAATTTTCGCGATTCAAAACTATCATATAGGGAGTCTTAATACAATAATCCAAAAATAGGCAAATGATAAATATTAATTCTTGTCTAACTACTTATATTATCACAAAATATCCTTCTACTATATCCCTTACAATGCGTCTTTTCTCTTGAACCCGATCCACTGCCTGTTTCTTTCATGCGGTCTGGAGTCCAAATGAATGAACCCCAGGGGTAACCGTTAATCTTATATGCAAATATGAAATGTAAATGACAGTGTGACACATGTATAAGCATAGAATAATTCACAGTAAACAAGTCGCACCGAAACCGCAGTTATCGGCCTAGGACCGCAGCCCTTTGGAACACGCAACTCCATTTTAGGACACGCATCCCTATGGGACACGCAGCTCAATCCATAACTAGGATACACATACATCAAGCTTGAATCCTTAACTTTGTCCGAAGATGCTGGGATCGAAGAGGTGTTAAAGAATGCCTATAAACGTTTATCATTGTCATTAGTCACTTCTTGCATCCCAAAGTAACTAACTACGCGAATTATTTTAAAGGATTAAAAGTGGTTATTAACCCCTAAAATAATAATACCCTTTTTAATAAATAATATATTTTTATTTTCCTAATAATAATAATAATAATAATAATTTATTATTACTATTATTATTTTCTTTGTAATCATTCCTCCGGGTTGAGAGGGTTCGGGTTAAGGGATTTCAAGTTGGGGTTGTTGGGATGGGATCTTTGGGATGGGGTATCATGGTCCGGGTAGTGTGTGGTATCATGGTCCGGGTCGTGTATGGTATCGGGGTCCAGGATAGTGTGTGGGTATCGGCTTAGGGGTAGTGGGTGGTATCAAGGTCCGGGGTAGTGTGTGGTATCGGGATCCGGAGTAGTGTGTGGGTATCGAGTCTAGGGTAGTGGGTGGTATCGGCGTCCGAGGTAGTGTGTGGCAATCGAGATGGGGTATCAAAATCGAGGTATCGTAATCCGAGATAGGGTGTTGGAATCTGAGATGAAGTATCGAATCCGAGATAGGTGGTCCGAGATCCGGTTCACACTAAGTTTTCCCTACACTTATGCTTTAACATACGGTTGATTAATAGGCAAATTTCAAAAATTTGTATCTCCCTAGATACAACTTTGAATAAAGCGTGTGACCTATCAAATTAAACCTTGTTGTATCCACTTTATTTCTGGAAAATTTCTTGACAAAATTCGATCATTTAATATTTCAAAACTAAACATGAAAATCACTGCTCATTTCGAAAAATGACAGTTTTCTCGATTTCTTTGTTAAACTTTGAAAAATCATAACTCGAATCTACACGTTTGTTTTGGCTGTTCTTTTGCCTGTTTTAAACCTTATTGAGTCTACTATCTACTGTAAAAAGTTTGTGGAAAAAATCAAATGTTTAAATATGAAACGAGAAACACGCAAGATTCTCTGTTTAAGACAAGAAAACAGAGCATATGGTCACATTTTTCTTTTAACTAAACCACTTGCAGCAGATTAAAGCAATGAAAATAGGAAGGATAATGCTTAAGAAACTTACCTTTGTTGATTTCTCAAGCTTGACAATCAGCTCCTTCGTTTTTCTCTAGCTGTGGCTCTCTTCTTGCTCTCGGTTTCACTTGAGCTAGGCAAAGTGAATGAATGAAGATCAAGGAACAATGCTTAAATAAGAATGTATGGAGAGTCTGCTTTGTCGTGAGTGTTTGAGCGTTTAAGCTTTTGGAAGAGTATGGTGTTTCGATCTTGCGTGTACGGAGAGTGAGATAATCACACCGGAGAAGTATGGCTAACGACCGATTTCTTGTGTGTTCGGCGCTTCTTACGTGATTAGGCCGAAGTGTGCAACTAAAGAAAAGGGAAAACCGATTTAATGTATTTTTCTTCTGCTGCTGCGTTTTGGTGCAAATAAATTGGGTTGGTTTAATTGTTGGGCCTTGTCTTGTTGAATGGATTAAATAAACCGAGGGAGTTTGGCTATTATCACGTCTTTGGGTTGAGGAGTTAATGAGTTGGGTATTTTGAATAATGAAGAAAGTTGCATGTTGGGTTTTATTCCAAAATTCTCTCTTGCATCTATTTCCTTGTTTTTATTTTCCAAATGTTACAAGGAAAATAATTCCCAATCTTTTCCAAATAATTTTCTAAACCAAAATTTCATAATCAATCCCCATATATTATTCAAACTTTAAAATCTCAAAATTTGGGATGTTACAGATGGATTAGTAATGAATAACATTCCATCACTATATCATTGCTAATTCTATCGCAAACATTTTTGTGAAAAATTGGGAAAAATAATTAATGATGAACAAATTCTGTCACTAATTTCTATCACAAAATATTTTTGTGATGGAGTTAGTGAAAAAGTTTACAACAGAAAAAAAAAAAAATCTGGCCCCGCATTCGTCACAAAATATTTTTTGATGGATTAGTAACGAAATATTTCCATCACTAACTTTCGACCCTAGTTCGTGAAAAACTATTTTGTGTCAAATTAGCGACGGAAAGATTTCATCACTAAATTTTGTTGTTAATTTGTCATTAATTTCCTTCAAAAATATTTTGTGATGGAAAATTTCATCGCAAATTTTGAATTTCATTATTTTAGATTATAATCCAACAATTATTTATATAAGAAGATAATTAATTATTAATTATTGAAATATATTTTCAATTACAAAATAAATTTAAGTGTATATGGGGTTAGTCTCATGAATTTTGTGTTAAATTAACTAGCATATTGTATTGCTCACTTGTAATACTATTTTTGCAAGTGCACTTCAAATCTACATAATTTTTCTTTGGTGTGTGAGGGATCTTTCATTTATTTCCCTTGTTGATTTTATATCATACTCTTGGAAGATTGTTCAACGGCTCTAGCAAATAGAAAGCCACAATGATAATAATGCAAACCATACTAACACACAAGTAGTATTTGGTTGGAATTCATAATTAATATTTGTTTTGAATTCTAATTCATAGCAAGAAAGGGAAAAAACACAAGAGAGTGGAGTGGTAGAAAGAATGATTGCCCACATACAATGTATCGTGGCGGTTATGAAAAGGCAAAAAGAGTTGATGGCAGCCAATCAAAAGAGATTAGATGAAGAAGCTCAATCCAATCCTTCGTTGTTCCTTCTCTACCATCTCCAACTCATAGTGGAGAAAAATGGTTGTATGCTTGCCAAATGAGGAGCAAGTCTTATACGAGTGAAAAACTCGTATAGTTGCTGAAAAAATTGTAAGTATTTTTATTTTTATTTTTAGTTACAAAGCAAGTTTCATTACTAAGCTTCGCGTTATCTCGTATCTTACAAGAGGATTATTATTTTTTTTTAAAAGCAAAGGGATCATTTGTGTTCGATGAGAGAAATGTTTTCCGACCATTGCTACGGGAAAACATGATCATCTAGGCCATATCAAGGGAATTAGAGGAGGGGTAGGCATAAGGGATTACTTTGGATCATCCAAACACCATTCCTCAAGTGCGGTTATCGGGGAGGAGATGGAACATTTGTTGGCCACTATGAGGGTTGAAGCAACGACGCAAGCAAGGGTAGAGACAAAAGCTTCAATGAATGCAATAATAGAAGCCCATATGAGCAAGATGAAGGAGGAAATGATGATGATTGTGAACTCACGTCGAGAGACTAGTTTTCCTATTGCATATTCACTTGCACTTATGCGAGCACTAAAGGGAGTTGTTGCATTATTGGACAGGTCATCGATGGTCTTGGACTTGCTGAACCTTGTGATCTTTTGTGGAGGATCCTTAGAGACAATTAGTTACACGTGGGAGTGTCCACAACTTGGCATCAACTGTACACCACCAACAAATTGAAGATGATCAAGTCGAGTGTCGGTTGAAGAGGTGATCATTGCCGATGCACCTATCCTTATCCCAACCGGTGATTTGAACATTGTTAGTGATTTTAAGGAAAGCTTTATCTTGTAGCCAAAGATCATTATTTATAATCGAGATGAGGACATCCCAATCAAAACCCCAATTGTAGCTCCATCCCCTAAGCAAGTTTTGAAACCTAAGTTGAATGCTATGAAAGAAATAATCCTTATGGCATAAGATACATCCTTTGAATGTAGTTGGATTAGAGCTGGCAATCAGGGCCGACCCGTGAAGGGCCAGGGCCTAACAGGGCCGGCCCTCCAGGGTCTGGAGTAAGAAAAACACCCGTTTTTCAAAGCCCGGCTCGAGAGCACCAGGCCAGGGCCGGCCCGCAGGGCCTGGAAATTACTATTTCAAATTTTTTGTGTTTTTCAAAGAAATATAATTAGTAAATTACAACAATTAAAATTCTAATTTATCAACAAAATGAGTTGTCAAACATTTATATGCAAATGAAGAAGATGAATGCAATGCATAGATAGATGCATGAGACGCCCCTTGCTGCCTCAATAATTGCAACCTCTACAACACCACGGTGCTGCTTGTGGAGGGCACATTTGCACTTTTTCATTTCTAATCTCTTACCAATTAATGCTCTTACAACTCAATTCAAATTGCACTAGTCCTATAATAAATGAACTAGAGAACCAGTCTCCTAATCGGCTGACCAAGAATTTTGATGAATTGACTGGTGTTAGATTTTATATTGACCCCTAAGCCCTGAAATAATACCAATTTTAGTTTAAAAATATGACAATTCTTCATATTATTGTGTGCTTTAGTAACTCTATTTAATTGTGGATTAATGCCTGTTTTATTTAAATATTATTATATGAGTTTGATCTTGAGTTAACTCGATTTAAACGACGTCTGTCTCATTTTGTTCATCAACCAATCCATTTATCATTACCTTGTTTTTACAATTGTTAATTAAAAGCTAAATGCCTACAATATTATACTCTCTTTTGCCCTTTATATTCCAAAAATAGATAATCTTTATTATAAAGTCGCCAAGTGAAATATCTCGCTTTCATTTTTAAATATTACCCGTATAGTTTGTTTGATGAATAAAATATACGCTTGAATAATAATAAAAAAAACTAGATAAAGGAATAAGTGAAATGAGACATGTAATTAAGAAAGCAAGAAATAGAAGAACACACGAGAACACACGTGAAAAAAACTAGTTTCTTTTGCCCTTTATTTGAAGCCTATCCTAATATTCTAATGCATGGATTTTTTTTTAGGGTTACAACTTACTCCCCCCACGTCCCCACTTCAACGTTTCTAAATAAATAAATAAATAAAAATTTGACGGGCTTAACGGGCCGGGCTCGAGCCCTACAGGGCTGGCCCATAAAGCCCTTGGCCTTGCGGGGCCGGCCTGCAGGCCAAACTTCACCTCTCTCCTCCATTTTTAGGCCCGGCCCTTAAAGGGCCAGGGCTTAAACGGCCGGCCCGACGGGCCCGGCCCGTTTGCCGGCTCTATCGGCGATACCTAAGTGCACATGGTTACCAAGTGACTCTTCTTAAGATACGTACTTATGCCTCAGTCGTGGCCTCGAGTCCTTGGGGAGACACACTTGGTTGTTGCCAAGGGACAAATCCTTTAGAGGAGAGGACAATACCTACCCCAGTGGTGCCAACATCGTCGTAGTTGTTGCCAAGCCCGCACCACTGTCATGGTTGTTGCGACCAAGGGGTGGTCGTTACGATCTTCAATATATTTTGATTAGACTTTGTTTCTTTTTCGATACTATATGTAGTAAAGTTTTTGAGATTGAAAAATTGGATGAATTGAAAAATGAAAGATATTTTATCTTGTGCCGGCTTAAGAAGTTTTTTCTTCCTACATTTTTTCCAGCATGGTACATCTAATTGTTAGTCTTGTGAGAGAGATAAAGTTGTATGGCTCAATCCATTTACGATGGATGTACCCAATTCAAAGAATTATGAAATTCCTAAAAGAGTATGTGAAGAATGCAAATCAGCCTACAACATCTATTGTCTAGTAATATGTTTCTAAAGAAGCCATGGAATTTTGTCAAAATTATTTGGTCAAAGTAAGACATATTGGGCTTCCTAAACGTCATCTTGAAGAAGGGGGTAGATGCGGTGCTTCAATAAAGAGTGTGGATCCCGATGAATTGCTACAAGTACACTTATATATCTTGAACAATGTTGATAAAGTTCAATACAACATAAATGCACATAAAGAAGATGTAATGAAAGAAAATAGTCAAATGACTAAACAAAGTTTAATTCGGGAGTATAACAAAACTTTTGCAAATTGACTCAAACAAAAGGTTGTGGGAGAGGATTGTGTTTATGATATAATTAAGATAGGCCGTATATCCAGAACCGATTTAAAAATGATTTTTACCCAGTATAAAAGCGAGTTTTTCCACTACTGGTAGTTAAGGTTTGTGCCCTAATGTATAGCGCGGTATGTCAGTACGTACTATGAGAGTCAGGGTGTCAAGAAAAAATAGACAACTCGAATAAAACAAATGGAAATTGGTCCTGCAGAGGAAAGGAATGGAGTCTAAAATAAGAAAATCTTACGGTAACCCTAAGGGTCAAAAAATCGCATGTTAAACAGCTCGCACGGGCTAAAAAATTATATAACCCTAAGGGTTAGGGCCAGCCCGCGGGCCAAAAATCATTTTAGAATAATCAACTTAGGCTTGAATAATCAACTTCATTTCCAACCAGAATATTGTTCACAACCATTCATTATCTGACTATATAGAGGGAAGTACAAAATAATCAAGCTGCCCTCTGCATTACAGGTATCAAAAGACAAGGAATCTATTCCACTGCAACAATCAAGGCACCAATAAATCAAAGATAAGAAAAATATCTAATTAAACCAGGGTATTTTTTCTTTTTATTAAACCTTTTAATTATACTCTTTTAATTAGCATCTTAACTCTTGTAACTTTGCTCTTGTTAACCCTTATACAAAAAAATAAATAAAATTGAGCTAACTGGGCAAAATTCAATGATCTAACGAGAAGAACATAATATAGAGATGCCAAATTAAAAGTTAAATTAAACTATAGATAATTCAATAATGGTTTTCCATAAAATATAATAAGCATACACAATTTAATAAAATATTAATTATGTGAATTTTTAACTTAAAAATATGTTATCATTTTGGAAAATCTAAATGTTTCTTACAAATTTTTAGAGGATGAAAAATATTATTGATACTTCTCAAAATTACCGCTGATTCTTCTTATTATTACTTAATATTTAATGTATTATAATATTTTTTAAATTTATATCTATGTAAAATAAAGTTGATAATTTCATTAAAAAAATGATATACAATTGTTTTTCTAAGATTTTGGTTTATTATTATTATTATTATATGTAAGAGTAAGAATCCATATATGTTATATTCTTAGTTGTCAAAATATATATGTGAAGTGTGTTTCCTTACTAAATAAGAAAAACCCGTTTGGTGTCACACTCAAGGAAAGAGAAGAAAGAATTAAAGTGACAAATTCATTTTGCTTTTTGTTGCCCAAACAAATTTATTTTGCTTCTTTTCCTGGAGGCAAAAACCATCGTTTGACAATATACATTAATATTCTTATATTCTGTATTTATTAGTAATTCAAATTTCTATAATCATATACATTGTATCCAGACTATAATATCTAATATTTAAATAACTCGATGAAGAAGGCGAGGATGTGTACTTTCGGATGGATTTGTAAAATTTCTGAATGCTAGAAACGGGGTTGATTTTTAATCAAAAATTAGGTTTTGATTGGTGGCCCACGGGTTGGCCCTAACATAACCCAAGAAGAATGAGACTTATTTTGGGTTAGGACCCAAAATAACCCCATCATATGGGGGCTAAAAATATGGGGGCCAAACATAAGGCTTAATGGGCTAGCCCATAAGGTTCAGCCCATTTTGACAGCTCTAATCTTACCAATATAAAAATTAGAGATTCATTCAAATCTGTTGCTCCGCAGTAAGAGGTGACATAAAGCAGCAGATTAATGCATCAAATCAGCTTTTCACACACGACAAAAAAATAGAATCTTTTGACCCGAACGAAAAAAATTACTACCATGATTATAAATAGGCAATGAAAAAATATTAGTTTCCCTTATTAACTTTATTTCAATATTTGTTTTGAAATCTGACATTCAAAATTATAGCGGAGTACAATGCTGAAACATGATAACAAATAGGTAATGAAAAAAAAATTATAGGACTTGTTTGATTTTGTTTTAAAAACATTTTTTTATTATTAAAAAGGATTATACAAAACCCCTCTAGACTTTATATCAATTGCATATAACTACCTTAACATTTCAAAGTTTAAATTTAACCATCTAACTTTTTATTTATTATTTTTTAATTATAAGTAGTTAACTGACCGTTATCTCTTTAACAGAATTTAACATGTCAAATTAATAGGTTATATGTGGCATCCTATGTAAATTGTTAATTTTACAAAACCCCTGAACTTTGATTAGTTACGAGATAATCAACTTGAATCAATTACAAATAATTCCCGTAAACTTTGATTGGGTACAAATAACGCACTCGACATTTCTAAATTTAAATTTAATTCTCTTCAAATTTAGATTTATAATATTAAACTACTTGTATCATCTTAATAATTTTATTAATATTTTTACTATCATTTGTCAATTTAAATAGCTTTTTTATGGAAAAGTAGTAGAATAATATTTAAAAGAAATATAAAAAGAAAACACTGAACCTCTTATTCAAGAAAAACTCTGCAACATTTTATATTATATTTTTAAAATATTCTTCTTCTAGTTTGTACCATAAAAAAGGCTACTCCCTCGGTTCTAATTATAGGAACACTTTTGTAGTGCAATTTGCACTACAAAAGTGTTCCTATAATTAGGACCCGATGGAGTATTTCAATTGACAAATGATAGAAAATATCTTAATGAAATTATTAAGACGAAAGAAATGTCGGGAGGTTATATGTAATCGACCCAAAGTTTAGGGGGTTTTATATAATTTAACCTTCTAAAAAAACAAAAACAGTTTTTAATTGTTTTCTTGCCTTTTTTTTTTTTTTTTTAAGTTGTCACCTATCTGTTATTAACACCACCTATCATATCAGTGACTATAATCCCACATCACTTCAAAAATAGATTTTTGGAACAACTAGCCAAATAGATTTTATTTATTTTCAAAATTTTATAAAACTGTATTGAGGGGAAAAACAGGGAATAGAATCATACAAAGCATTAATTACAGTCATTGCTTAAACTAGTGACATTGACAACCTTTACTACAGGTGACATAAAGCAACAAATTAATGCATCAAATTCTGCTAATCACACACACACACAAATCTTTAGATCTGAAACCAACAAGTTTAGTAGGAAGCTGAAACACGATTGGAAATAGGTAATGAAATATTATAATTGCTGTCATCAACTTTATTTCACTATTTTTTTCAAAAATGAGATTCAAAATTATAGTGGAGTACAATGATTGTATGAATGATAGCATGACTAGAACGGTATCTTGGAAAACAATTTATTAATTACTTCGAGAAAATCTTAATACTAATATTCTTCTAATTAAACTAAAACACTTGAATCAAGTGACTAAGCAAAAAGGAATATTTTTTTATACATAGGCATAAACAGATTTTTTTATTTTTATACAACAAAATTTTAGGAAAGGGTTGGACTCATCCACGATCTAAGGGTAGGCGAAGTCTCCTTCTTCCTAAGTGATACCAATGTTGGGCAGGGCGAGCCGTCTATTACCCTCAAGCGTTTACCTGACACACAGGAGCTAGGATGATAGGCATACACAAATAGATACACTCACACGCACCATATTACAATGATGCTCTTTCTATATTTTTTTATTTATGGTATTTTAGTTTACTGTCATAATATTTTGATAGTATGCAATAATAATTTATTCTAGTTAAAAAGTTGGCTACCCCATATATGTGGCAATTTTTGTATCCTCTATTAAACCAGGAAGCGATTGATGTTCATTAAGAGTGATGAGCATGGAAATATCTGAATTGTTCAAACCTAATTTAAAATGTCTAGATTTAACCTTTTATAATTTTATTTATTTAACAAATTATTTTAATGTGTAACAAAACTAAAATAAAGATAATGTCTCAATTGCTTTCGGTTCTTAAAAAGTGATTATTATTATTATTTTTTAAATTATAAGTTAAAAAATTTATATTTCGACCACAAATGAGTACGATGTGCTCCAAATTTGTTCCTATTCACTAAAAAAGTCATGCGCGACACATTAGAGAGACAATAGGATGTTTTACTGAAGGAATTACGATGATTTTGTTTTTTGTTTGTTTTTTTGGTCAAAGGAATTATGATGATTTTGAAGAACGTGCGTTCATACTATAGAGTCAAAAGACGGATGCGTATATGACCGAAACTAATTCAATATTCAATTCATCACACGATATATCAAAACGGCATTTATGCAACAAATCACATGGGCGGCTGCCTATGAGTTAGATCAACGCATTCGTCCTCATTTTTTTCTTTTTCTGTTTTTTCTCTTTCTCTTTGTTTTCTTCAATTTATTCCTTCATTTCACTATAAAACTCATAATAAGAGACTTGATTATAACACAAATTAAGTAAAACAGAATATTTCTTTTGATTTAAAATAATTCAAGTTTAGTGCATAAATCATATTTCATAGATCTCTTCAACGTAGCTATAAATGAAAATCTATGGATATATTACAGAAAAAAAAATACAAAGTGATAGATAATGCATAAGGGGAGCAAATTAAACCAATGAAAATAATTGGTCAAGTGTCAAACTTTGGATATTTATTTATATTAAACCAATGAAATGATATATAATTGCGAAACCAAATTGAAATCATATGCATCAAACGCAAAACTACGTTAAACTATCATAAAGTTGCAAACTAAGGGCCAGTTTGTTTAGGATTATTAAAATAAATTGATTTTGATTTTGTTTAATATGAGAATAGTTGTTGGGAGAACCTTAAACTAATGATAAAGATTTATTGAAAGGAAAATTATTTTCAACTTACTTTGATAATATATTCCAAATAGATTGTAATAGACTATTAAATTATGCTAAAAAAATACTCTCTTTTTCAACACACCCCTACGTTTAGCTTAAGGCTCTCACATGCTCCTAACAACTTCCTCATGTTTAATTAAACTAAAATTACATTTTTCTTAGGGTGTGTTTGTTATGTGGTAGGAATGATAGATTTGTATAAAAGTGGTTAACAATATGATTGAGAAGAATAGATCAATCAGACATATAAATCTCGAGCTTTGATACTGTTCATAGAGCCGTTTGTTTCTTGAGTGATATGCTCAAAATCACTCGAGCGATGTGATGATCACTCGAGTCATGCCATTCACTTGCGAGTCACTTGCAAGTGAGATAAAAGTGATGTGATCTTCGATAAGATCACTCAAGTGATCCATGATCACTTGCAATCTTTGCGATTGATCCAAAAATAGACTTGAGTCACCTTGTAGTTTCTAAACCTTTTTTAAACAATGGAAGATCACTCGAGTGACCGTATAAGCACTCGAGTGATAGTCCTTTTTTTCCAAATCTTCACTACTAGTGACTATAAACTCAAAGATCACTTGATTGGTTAAGTGTCAAAGCAATAACTCGAGTGATAAGGAATCACTCGAGTGGTCCTAAGTCACACTCAAGTGGAAGTTCCTTAGACTTAGAATTAGTGTCTTGATTATTTTAATATCTATCATAAACATCCTGATTAATATTATGATCTCTTATCCTACTTCTAAATGTTACCAATCACATTTATGTATAAGTTTCAGGTGATTAATCTCTGGATTAATTTCAAAATCAAGAAAATCAAAATTCCATTAGAACATTAATGCATAGTAAAGAATGCCAATGGAAACATTCAATTTCATCAACGGCTACAATTAGTCTCTAACGAATAGATTTGAATGCTCACCCAATCATTGATTACATGGATTATATCCATATCATTAATTTATGCCATGAATCAAAATTTAAGATCATCTTTTTAATTCAATATTTATTCATTATTTCTCCTATCTAATCTTTATTGGATATATATGTTGGAAATTATGCCCTAGGGGCAAGTCATTGTACTTTAAACGTTTATGTTATTTAAAGTATTTCTCCATTTAGTTTTCATATCATTTGCAAGTTTATAGTGATAACTGTATCCTTGGATGTATCTTATAGATTATCCTAAATGTCCCTGGTCAGTCATCTACGTGGGAGCGAAGATGAAATATGACCAGTGTGACTTCGATGAGTATGGAGATACGAATCAAAGTCATAGGCACTTGTAAAAGTACAAGGTGCTGGATTCAACCACTATGAGAAAGCTACATGGATTTAGTCATAAGCTTATCTCATGTATAACTGTGTCACAACGCCCTTTGACCTGGGATCATCATGGATTCCTACATGAGAGTCGTTGATCTTTGACCTAGTCAAAAGTCACCTTTGACCGGGTGATGATAAAGGCTTTGATCGGGATCAATGATTTTCATGCAGAGGAATGTGAATGGTCAAGATGGAATTTGTCCCTCACATTTGTAGAGAGATAATCTGAGCCCTCGATGAGTAAGTCTGAGAAATGTATAGCCATACTACGATGGAAAGGAGTTTCCATTTCAATTATTAGACTACTCAAGAATCGAGAAAGTAATGATCAAGAACAGGAGGTTGACATTATCCTTGCTTCATCCTTGACCAAATTATCGCATGACAAAAGGGACGTGACATAGTTGTATGATAAGTTGTATCGTATCAACGATCCCCATATGAATTAGATAGTCGCAATGTCTTGCTAGAGGCCGCTTGCGACTTGTGGGCTGGTACAGTATTGGTCTGTTGCCAATCTCATGTGGCCTACGAGGTCGCGCACAAGAATAGCTCAACACAAGTAATAGTGTCCAGATTCATTGTATGTCTAAGATCTAATGAATACGACATTTAATCTAGGATGGATGGATATATATATATATATATATATATATATATATATATATATATATATATATATATATATAATGATTCAATGAATATATTAAATTTGAAAATAATGATATGATTATATAGTATTTAATTTATTTGATAAATTAAATAATTAAAATATATAGAGATATCATATATCCGATTTAATTTGAATTGAGATATAGCATCTCGATTTAATTAAATAGACAGATATCATATCTCATATTTAATTTTCAAAAAGAAATATCGATTTAATTTAAATTGAGATATAGTATTTGATTTAATTAAATAGACAGTATCATATGTCGATTTAATTTATAGAGATAAATTAAATCAAGAGGCTTTTAATTCGATTAAATAAATAGATTAGATTAGATCTATTGGATAGATTTAATTAATATATTATTTTAATCCAAATCCAAATTCAAATTTCAAGATTAATAGGGATTAATTTTGAATATATAATACGCCTATTGGGTTTTGAAAAACCTACAGGACATTTTGCAAGACGTATTAGAAAAGCCGTGAAAAACCCTAGAGAGAAAAGACGTGAGACGCAAAGTAAGAAGGCACTAGCACGCTGCCGTACGTGTTGGAGAGTTGTTCGGTGTGGATCTTGGTAGAGGGAGTGGATTCGTAGAGTTGGCTCCTAGAGATTGATCGAGCAAGAAGGCGTTAGCCCACGAGTTCAAGAAAGAACGCACACGAGTTCGTATAGGTACGGTTCTAAACTAACCGGATTTAAACGCCGTTGATAGATCCTCCTAGGGGATTCGTAAGATTTAAAAGGATAGAATCCTTCCGTTGCGTGTACGGATCCCAACGGTGGCATCGAGCCGGTCAACCGTGTGTTTAAATTGGGTTTTAGACATGAGATTGTATATGTGATATATATGTTTAAACCGAATCTATATGTGATATATATGCTAAAACCGAATTTCCTAAACGATAGTTCTACGTTAGGGTTTATGTTCGAATCACTAGTTGAATGTTGCATGCGTTATCGTATTGTTCGAAGCGTTTAGATCGGACTTCAATCACGCTCGCGCATCGTTCGTGTAGTTTCGAATCGTTCAAATCGAGGCGACAATCACGTTGGAATCGTCGATCACGATCGCGTGCGAGTCGCGTTAAATTGTTCAGATCCGGGGTCGAAGACGTTCGGACGTTCAACGCTGTTAGTGGGACCGTTGTGGCTAACTGTTTGTAGTGTGATAATTTTATCATAATATTTTCTTTCGTAATTGTTTGAATTAATATATGTTGTGATATACTTTTAAAAGTTGTTTGGGTATGGTGAACAACACGGCTCTAGAATTTACAAGTGTTGTAATATTTAAATATGGCTGCAAGTCATGTCTCTCTCTCTAAATATTCTTGATGTACATTCTCTTCTCATCCCACTCCCCTCGTATGTTGAAATGAGGTTTCTCCTGATGTATTTCCTTTTCTTATTTAGAGAATTTCTTTCATTGGCTTGAAAGGATTTTAGGTTAAGTGAGCCATGTTGTGTCATAGTTTTTAGTTATGCTTTTGATTTGATCATGGCATGCTTGTTTTGAGTTTATATGAGATACGATTGTTATTGCATTCATATAAATAGGATTAATAGGATAATAACCTCTAAATAAAATCTTAGGTCATAACGCCGTCAATTAATGAATACTTGTCAAAACCTAGATTGCCCATGTGTTTGTTCCACCAAAGTGGATGTGCTTGAGTTATCTTGGTGAGATAAGTGTGAGTAATGGTGATACTCAATATTCATTATTGTCTTGACTTAATTGAGATTATCAAAATAGTTTTGGATCTCAAGGCATTAGATGGGATTAAACGTCTTGGTCATGTGATGATCAAACCCCATAAAGATCTAAGAATTACATGTGATGTAATTGGCAAAGAGGTTGCCTACCTAAATAACTTGATTTTAAGCGTCCTGCCAAAGTGGACTTAAATTTAAGCCAAATATGGATCTTAGCCCACTAATTATAATGAGGGTATTAATTCAAGTGGGATGTTACTAATTGAACTTTGCATATATTTTAGTTGTAGAATCATATCATCTAGTAATACTGCAACACCATCAATGCGATCAGTCCATGAGAAGGAAAACTCGATGAGACAAACTTTATTGACTTGTTTGGGAACTTAAGCGTTAATCCTAAGCACGAAAGAAAGGAGTATCTCATCGACCAACCCATTCCCGACGAGCACGCAACTAATGCTCCAAGAGCTCGAGAAAGATGCTTACGCGAAGCATAATAATGACTCGTGGATGTAGGATGCACGATGCTTGCCACTATGGTTCCGAGCTCCAAAGAGATCGGAACATATAGAAGGCTTTGGAGATGATTTCGCATCTCAAGGAAATGTTCTAACAACGGGAAAGACAAGAGAGATATAAGACCACAAAGGCCTTACATTCTGCAAGATGGTGAAGGTGAATCGGTTAGTCCTCATGTGTTGAAAATGAAAGGCTATATTGATTACCTTGAGAGGCTTGGATTTCCATAAGCCGGAGTTAGCTACGGATATAATCTTGAACTCACTCCCGAAAGTTATGACCAGTTTGTCATGAACTACAACATGAATAATATGGAGAAATCAATTTCTAAATTGCATTGGATGCTCAAAATAGCTGAGCGAGCATTAAAAAGAAGCCTAGCACTGTTTTGATGGTTCGAAAGGAAAGGGTATGAAACGAAAGGGAAGGGAAAAAGAAAGGGTAAAAGCTTAGCTGGTAAGACCAATGAGTCAAACAGGCCCGAATCTAAGCTGCGGCCAAGAAGGCAAAACCTCAGAAGGATGGGCTTTGCTTCTTCGCAATGAACTTGGTTATTGGAAGAGGAATTGCAAACTCCATAAAGAAGATCGAAAAAGAACAAGAAGGATAACGGGGCTATCGCTTGGTATCTATGTCATAGATATTTACTTTTCTACTTCCTCAACATGGGTATTAGATACTGCATGTGGTTCTCATATTTGTATAAATGATCGGGATCTCAAGGACGGTAGAAAATTGAATGGACATATCTATGACATAAACTACCAAAAGGATCAAGTCAATGATTTGAATCCGACCTACCTATGGCACTTTCATCTAGGCCATATAAATGAGAAACACATTTCGAAACTCCATAAAGATGGATTTCTTAACTCATTTGATTTTGAATCATTTGCTACATGTGAGTCTTGTTTATTGGGAAAGATGACAAAGGCACCTTTACTGAGCATAGTGAAAGGGCCACTAATTTATTAGGCCTCAAACATACGATGTGTGTAGACCAATGAATACATCGCGAGAGGAGGTCATTTGTACTTCATTACATTAATAGATGATTTTAGTAGGTATGGATATATCTATCTAATGAAACATAAGTCTGAATCTTTTGAAATGTTCAAAATATTCCAAAATGTACCGCAATCCATGTACGTCAATGAGGTATGGACCTTAGTCAATCCACTTGAAAGTGTAAAAACTATTAGGTGCAAGTGGGTTTTTAAGGAGAAAAGCGACATAGATGGCAAAGTAAGTGTTTTCAAGGCACGACTTGTTGCAAAAGGATTCACTCAAAACTCATGGTGTGGACTATGATGAAACATTTTCTCCAGTTGCAATGGCCAAATCAATCAGAATCCTTTTGTCCATTGCAACATATTATGACTATGAAATATGGCTGATGGATGTCAAAACAACATTCCTTAACGGAATGCTCCTTGAGGATGTGTACATGACACAGCTGAAGGCTTTATGCGTCCAGAGGATTCTCGATAAAGTTTGCAAACTTCAAAGGTCCATTTATGGATTGAAGCAAGCATTTCGGAGCTAGAATCATCATTTTGATGAAGTATTCAAAGAGTTTGGATTCATTCAAAACATCGATGAACCTTGTGTTTACAAAAGGGTTAGTGGGAGCACGATTGTATTTCTAGTGCTTTATGTTGATGACATCCTACTCATTGGGAATGACATTCCTACCTTGCGAGTGTCAAGTCTTGGTTAGGAAAGTCTTTCTCAATGAAAGATTTAGCGAAGCTACTTATATCCTAGGGATTAGGATCTATAGAGATAAATCCAAGAGGTGATAGGCCTAAGTCAGAGCACATATATAGACAAGATACTGCATAGATTCAGTATGCAGGATTCTAAAAGGGGTTACATGCCCATGTCTCATGGCATCCATCTCAGTAAGGATTTGTGTCCTAGTACACAAGATCAAAGAGACTGCATGAGTAAGATTCCATATGCCTCCGCCATTGGATCTATCATGTATGTCATGTTATGTACTGATTGGATGTCTCATTTGCCTTAGGCCAATGGGAAATAGAGTAATTAATGATTGCACCTAGTGCAAGTGGGAGTCTATTGGAAATTATGCCCTATGGGCAAGTCATTGTACTTTAAATGTTTATGTTATTTAAAGTATTTCTTCGTTTAGTTATCATATCATTTGCATGTTTATAGTGATAACTGCATCCTTGGATGTATCTTATACATTATCCTAAATGTCCCTGGTCAGTCATCTCCGCGGGAGCAAAGATGAAATAAGACCAGTGTGACTTTGATGAGTATGGAGATACGAATCAAAGTCATAGGCACTTGTAAGAGTACAAGGTGCTAGACCGACCCACTATGAGAAAGTCAGTATGGATTTAGTCATAAGCTTATCTCATGTATAACAACGTCCACAACGCCCTTTGACTGAGATCATCATGGATTCCTACATGAGAGTCGGTTGATCTTTGACCTAGTCAAAAGTCACCTTTGACCGGAGTGATGATAAAGGCTTTGATCGGGATCAATGATTTTCATGCGAGAGGAATGTGAATGTTCAAGATGGAATTTGTCCCTCACATTTGTAGAGAGATAATCTGGGCCCCTCGATAAGTGAGTCTCGAAATGTATAGCCATACTACGATGGAAATGAGTTTCCATTTCAGTTATTAGACTACTCAAGAATCAAGAAAATGATGGTCAAGAACGGAGGTTGACATTATCCAAGCTTCATCCTTGGGCCAAATTATCACGTGATAAAAGGGACGTGACATGGTCATATGATAGGTTGTATCGTATCAACGACCCCCATATGAATTGGGTAGTCTCAATGTCTTGTTAGAGGCCGCTCGCTTGGGACTTGTGGGCTGATACAGTATTAGCCTGTTGCCAATCTCATGAGGGCCTATAGGGTCGCACACAAGAATAGCCCAACACGGGCAATAGTGTCCAAATTCATTGAATCTTAGATATGTCTAAGATTTAGTGAATATAGCATTTAATGTAGGATATATATATATATATAAAATTAAAAAAATAATGATATTATTATTTATAGATAATAATATTGTTATATAGTATTTGATTTATTTGATAAATTAAATAACTAAAATAAATAAAGATATCATATATCTGATTTAATTTGAATTGAGATATAGTATCTCAGATTTAATTTATAGAGAAATTAAATCAGCAGGCTTTTAATTCAGATTAAATAAATAGATTAGATTAGATCTATTGTATAGATTTAATTAATATATTATTTTAATTCAAATTCAAATTCAAATTTCAAGATTAATAAAGATTAATTTTGAATATATATAATATGCCTATTGGGTTTTAAAAACCTATGGGACATTTTGCAAGACGTATTAGAAAAGCCGTGAGAAACCCTAGAGAGAAAAGAAGAGACGCAAAGTAAGAAGGCGCTAGCGCGCTGTCGTACGTGTTGGAGAGTTGTTCGGTGTGGATCTTGGTAGAGGAGTGGATTCGTAGAGTTGGCTCCTAGAGATTGATCGAGCAATAAGGTGTTAGCCATGAGTTAGCAAATGATGCATACAAGTTCGTATAGGTACGGTTCTTAACTAACTTGATTTAAACGCTGTTGATAGATCCTCCTATGGGATTCATAAGATTCTAATGGATGAAATCCCTTCCGTGCGTGTACGGATCCCAACAATATATATATTATATAATTTCGAATTATCTTTTATAACCTAACCTCTTCAATTTAAAATTCCAAACTTTTTTGGTTGCCCATTTGGTAGTCGAGCTTCGCCTTGACTAATCCGGATCCGACCCGCGTTGTACACCTGGCTAGGGTGGGTGAGTCTCACAACCGAGATTTTCTAAAATTTCAAACTTAAATTCAAAATTTGAAATTCAAATTCAACTTTGCCTAAGACCCTGTTTGGTTTTCTAACACATTTGGGCCTTTTTGTGGAGAAACTCATTTCCCATTAGGGCTCAAATGTGGCGCCATTTTACTATTGGGCTTGGAGTCCCACTCCAACCCAATTACACCTTTGCTCTTGATAAAGCCAAATAACAATTATTGGCCCAAGCTTGCTAATTTTAATCAATCGGGAATAACTTTTGTGTGTGACTCATTAGGCCCAATCAGTCAGCGACATATAAACTTGGACCAATTAAAACTCCTTTAATGGGCCCAAATTATCTAAAGAGCTCATAAGACACTAGCAATGCTCTGTGGCCCCGAACTAATTGAGTTGATCAAGTGATCTACCTTTCAAATTTGGATACCGTACAGGCATGATCCCTCACAATGTCATTCACATTTAGTCAAGAGAAAAGATAGAGTATCATCTCTCTTGATTGACTAAATGTAGCTAATTCACAGAACTAGGAATCTTCTTATATTAACTCTACAACAGATCATGACTCTTCATGATCACTTGTCGTGCGCACGAGACTCTGAGTCAATTAGAAGCTCTCCAAGCTCTACTGATCTTGTGAATGACTAATCCCTTGTAAGGGATTATGAGTCCTCTCGACATATCCATCTATACTCATGTATTCGAGTTACACCTAAGAGTTCATTGTTCTCCCCATTTTCAAGCGAGATAGAGTTGTACGGTCAAAGTATAACCATAGGACATAGTGTTCGATGACATCCTCAAGTCCAGGACGACTTGCACTACCAAACGATGAGAGACTTTTCATATGAAATGATGCTTTCTACAATGAATCTTTGTGGAGTCTCTCGGTGGGTCGGTTGGTGCTATCTGTTCTCTAACAGATCAACCCACGACATTGTTAAGATTCAAACAAGCAACGAGAAGAAAATTTATCAAAATAAATTTCGAATCTCAATGGAGGATCTATCAACGGCGTTTAAATTGGAGTAGTTAGAATCATAACTTTCTGTCATATGTGTCTTGTTCAATTGTTAGGAGCCAACTGAGCGAAACAGCTCCCTCTACCGGTATCCACAGAACAGAACCCCAACACAGCGGCGTGCTACCTCCTCTAACTTTTCCTCCGTATCGTCTAGGGTTTCTCTTGCGACCAATCTAATACAACTTACTCATTATCTTATAGGGTTTTAAAACCTTAATAGGTTGTATTAAATATTCAAAATTAATCTTAATTAATTTTGAAATTCGAATTAGATTAAAATAATATTAATTCAACTTGCTCATTATCTTGACCATTATTTCTCAATTCTTGAGTAGTCTAACAATTGAAATGGAAACTCCTTTCCATCGTAGTATAACCATACTTTTCTCGAGACTTACTCATCGTGGGACCCCGTAATATCTCTATAAATGTGAGGGACAAATCCCATCTTGACCATTTACATTCCTCTACATGAAAACCACTAATCCCGATCGAAGCTTTTACCATTACCCGGTCAAAGGTGACTTTTGACTAGGTCAAAGATCAACAACTCTCATGTAGGAATCCATGATGATCTCAGGTCAAAGGGCATTGCGACATGCTTATACATGTGATAAGCTTATGACTTAATCCATGCAGCTTTCTCATAGTGGGTCGGTCCAGCACCTTGTACTCTTACAAGTGCCTAAGACTTTGATTTGTATCTCCATACCTTATCAAGGTCATACTGGTCTTATTTCATTTTCGCTCCGCATAGATGACCGACCAGGGACATTTAGGACAATCTTTATGATACATCTAATGATACAGTTATCATAATAAACATGCAAATAATATGATAACAAAATGAAGAAATACTTTAAATAACAATGATGTTTAAAGTACAATGATTGGCCCTAGGGCACAATTTCCAACAAACGTCGGCTAAGGCATCACCATGCATATATTCCATGAGGTCCCTACCTTGTATATCTATACAATTAGATGATGTCGTACTAGTCTTATTGAGATTATCAATGCCCTTTCTTAGTGATTCAAGACTAGGAACAAGTTTTAGACAATAGATATGTAGTGTTCTCGAGTCTCCATGATCTGATCTCTATCATTGATCCTCGAGCTGAACACATGTTCTATTCTTAGGTTTTTATCTTTAAACACATATTTACCTTAAAATAAAGATGAGACATAAATATGATAAAGATAAAATGTGCTCATTTATTAATAATGAAATACTATAATGTAGAAAAAGATGTTCATCTGTCCTCACAGATTGTCTTTAGGACATTTGAATACTAACAATAAGGATATCCAATAAATATTGGATAAGGATTGGGCTTCTTGGAAGGTGCCATTCTTGGACTAGGCCTTTCTAGTTGGACAGTAGCTGAATTAATTTGTGTGGTTTATGGACATTTTGGTATAGCCAAAAATATCTTGGACACCATGTGTGTGCCACCATCGAAGAAGGTGCGGGACACCATATCTATGCCCTAGTTGAAGAAGGGTAAGTTCCTAACCTTATTCATCCAATCATCGAATCTTACGCCTCACCTAATCTCTAGGCGCCGTAATCATCTTGAGAAAAGAAAACCTAAACACTTGAAGCCTTTGCCTTGCCATCGCCTAGCAAGCATCCAAGGAGAAGGATGCTTTATGGAGAAGGAGTTCTCATTGACATGAAGAGGCAGCTGTGTGGATCAACATTAGATGACATCATATACTTTGAAGTCTTGAAGTAATCAAAGGTAATCCTAAATCCCAATAGCTATTTTAATGAGCACATCCTTTATATTACTCATGAGCATCATAAAGAGTTATGGGTTATCATGAGCACTCAGAACTGTTATGGGTTTTGTAATTATATCACTAAACCATTCTTGTTATATTTACCTCTAACTTATGTGTACTATAAAGAGTTACAGGTTCTCATGAGTACCGTAAAGAGTTACGCTTAAGGAGCAAGGAGATTCTCGACTAAAGAGTTAAATATTATAACTTATAAGCATTGAAAGAGTTACGGGTTATAACTCATGAGTACCATAAAGAGTTACGAGTTCTCATGAGTACCCTAAAGAGTTATGGGTTAAACTCATGAGGATTAACTTTTTTATTCATAGCTTTTAGTGATAATCTAAATTCCGTTGCGATTAAGGAGGAACAAAAACTTTGTCTTTTCAACCTCATGAGCGAGTTGCTTGAACGTCAAGTGACACCCCAAAGTTTAACGAACAAATCTCAAAGGCGCTATGTGGATTGGATGTATGTCAAGAGGTTAAGATCGAACCAGTATAAACTCCGGTGTACACTTTGGTGAAATTTCTCCAACTCTTATATTTTGATCAACTTCAATTGCAATTGGTTTAAATTTTTAATATCACTCAATTCACCCCCTTGGGTGAAACCGTTGATAGTAACATTTGGTATTAGAGCCCCATCTTGTTATTTCGGGCTTAATATTCTAAGAAGGATCCTATGGTGAGTAGGGGTGAAGGAATACTACCGGATGGTGCCTCCACCACTAGACCACCTGCGCTTAATGAAGAACATTTATCCTCCTGGAAGACAAAGTTTCGAGTATTCGTGATGGCAACGGAATATGGCATATGGTAGGTGATTCAACATGGAGACTATGTGCCAATGAAAAATGTGGACAGTGTGACAGTTCCAAAAACATTAGTTGAGTTTGATGACAATGATAAGAAGCTCGTAAGTCTCAACAACAAGGAAATCCTTATGATTCAAAGTACCGTGTGTCAAAAAGAATATTTCAGATTTGCATACTTCCTTCTTCCGTGATATGTGGCAAGCATTAGAAGTAGCCCATAAAGGAACTTCCGAATAAAGGAAAATAAAGTCAATGCTCTTATTACAAAATTTGATCTAGAGACACAATTGTTGAGCTTGAACTCGATATGTTAGTTCTCTATGCGTTTTGATGATCAATAACAATTGTAAACAAGTACGAATGCTTTTAAAATGACAAAGAGTCAAAATCACTCTGTCACCTCAAAACTCGAGCCTAACTAAGCAAACTCGAGTTTTACGCAAACAGAGCTCATCGAATATTTACAAAGCATAACGAACTCGAGCCTGAGTAAATAGACTCGAGCCTAAACCCTCATGATATAATAATAAAGAGTTTACAAACAAGTAAACTCGAGCACGTATAGACAAGCTCGAGTTTTCCCATGGCGGGAAGTTTTCTAATTAAATTGTATCTCTTTAAACTCCTGAGTTTATTCTTTTTTGAGTAGAGTTCACTTGTTTCTATGGCTATAATTTAAAGAACACTCGAGCCCAAGTATATGGACTCAAGCCTAATGCTTTTGTGTAGAGTTTACTCTATGGTTTGACAAACGAAGAAGAGTTTACAAAATAGGTAAACTCGAGCCTGTTATTACAAGCTCGAGTTTTCCCTTGGCAGAGTTCCCAAGTTTTTCCTTCTTTTCAAACTCCGAGTTTAAGCTCAAACCTCCAGTTCACTTCAATAAGTCATGGAATAAATTAAGCTGAACTCGAGCCTAAGAATAATGAACTCGAGCCCTTCATCCGAAGAAAGAAAAGCAAGTGTACAAACTCCGAGTTTGTACTCGTGCTCCGATCCACTCTAATCGAGCAACCAAAACTCTTAGGCATGAATAGTGTTAAACTCGAGGCTAATCACTAATGGACTCGAGCACGCTTATCCTGTGAGATATTACTCCGTGTTCATTCGACAAAAAGCTTAGAGAGTATTCGAACTCGAGCCTACCTTCGTGAACTCGAGTTCACATGGTGAAACAAAATACAAACTCCGAGTTTACATCAAACTCCGAGTTTGCTCTCACGTAAGATAAACCAGATACTCTAAAAGCCTTACGAACTCGAGCCCGACTTGGAGAACTCGAGTTTACGACGGAAGCAAATATGATCGTTCTGATTTCATCCCGATTCTTTTAAACCGCAAAACTTACCATGTTTATACGAATTGATTGCATTCATTTAGTATATTCAAACGTATTTAACTACTCTATATTGAGAATGTTTCGGTATTAAATTGGATCAAACGAATCATTGAATAAACGCGAAGAATCGGAAGGCGTAATGATTTCACGCGTCCAGAATTGAATCGGCCAAAATTCAGGACCCAACGGCTATAATCCTCATCAAACTGAATTTCAAATGAAGAACATGCTAAGTTGAGAAGTAACGGTCACATAGCAACTCACCACTATATAAGGAGCTGATTACAAACTTAGAAAAACAACAAAAAGATTAAGCAGAAACGAAAAGCAAGCTCAAGAGTTCTTATACATTCAGTTTTCTTTCGTATTGTATTTTGATATACAAAGAGCCTCGGTGTTTATCATTATCTTCTCTCGTGAGAGAGATTTTATTCAAATTATTCATTCATTGTAAAAGATCTCAAGTCAAGGGGACTTGGAGATTGGGATTTCGGATTACAACTTGTAAGGGGGAGTGTATCCTAGAGAGGATAATCCTTGAGTACGAGTGTGTATCCGAGTTAAGTGATAGTAGAAAAACCCAGAGTCCAGGGACCGGACGTAGGTCAAGAATTTAGACCGAACCAGATAAACTTTCGTGTCAAGCTCTTCTTCCCTATCTCTTTACGTTTAGCTTCACTTGGGTGCAAAGTTATTATAAAAGTTTTAAAATCCCCAATTCACCCCCTCTTGGTGATTTCCTTTCGTTTTCAAGATACACCCATCTTGTTAATCAATTGGATGCTCTTGGAAAATTCTATGATCAAAGGTCTCAAGTGAGGAAGATAGTGAACATTCTTTTAAACCAATGGGAAGCTAAAGTCATGGCAATAGAAGAGGCCAAGGGAGAATCAACGAGTTTAGTTAGTAGCTTCATTATTCGGAAGTCTTTCGAATATGAAAGCAAGCATAAGTTCAAATGTTAATTATAGCCTTTAGAGATTATTGTGATTCAAATGGCATTGATCACAACTTCTCTTCTTCAAGAACTCCTCAATAAAAGAAGTCGTGGAGAGGAGGAACAAAGTTCTTATAGAGATGGCCGAGCCATGCTTAGAAGGAAGAATGTTTCGTAAGTCTTCGAACTAATGTAATGAGCACCGCAAGCTACATCTCCAACAGATCCTACATCGGATCAAAGCTTGGCAAAACACCTTATGAGCTCTACAAAGGAAGAAAACCAAATGTTGCTCACCTTTACATATTTAGCTATAAGAGTTTCATTCATAACAATTAAAAAGACAACTTAGGTAAGTTTGATCCTAAGGTGATGAAGGTATGTTTTTGGGATATTCTATTAGAAATAAAACTTATGGAGTTTTCAATAAATGAACTTGTGTTGTGTTTTCGAAAATGAACCTCTAGTCAAACCCGTAGAAGATGAGCCTAAGGTAGTCCTTTCAAGAAGGAAATCAAAATGTTTCTAAAACACCTACTTCTTTAGATAACAAACCTGAAAATAATTTTGAACCCACCAACCAAAGGCAACCTAGAGCTTGGAAATACAATAAGAGTCATCCTTTAGACCAAGTCATAATGACCTAAATGAGAGGATAAAGATTAGGAATACAATTCTTAATGAAGTAAGCTTCTCTGCCTTTATCTATGAATTGGAACCTTCTAACATTGATGAAGCCCTATCGGACAATGATTGGGTAATAGAAATGCAAGAATAATGTAGTCAATTTGAAAGAAAACCACTGAGTAAGGGAAATAACACTCGAATGACACAAAAAGTTTACTCTCAAAAGGGGTCCGTGTTCACATTACACACTTGAGTGAGGTAATCTTTTAATTGATCGCTTGAGCGATTAAGAGCATCACTCCGGTGAAATTGTATCCTCGGATGAAATCACTTGAGTGAAGGTGACTTTAACGAGATCACTCGAGTGACTTAAAAAATCACTTGAGTGCAAAATTTTGAAAAGTCGATTATATCAAAACTTTCAATCTCACTTTTAGTCTCAACTGTCACTTAAACTTCGAAACTCTTACATCACTCTCAAATCTCAAAACCTCTCAATTTCCAAATCTTGTAACCGTTAAGCTATTTTCTCACGATTAAAAATTCTAACCACTCCGTTGTTCTTCTCTTCCAGTCTCTCTCATGCAACCTCTCTCCCTATCTCGGCACCATGGCCATTCTACAAATGGGGCATGGATCTGTGGGACCATTCAAGGCGGCTCCCGGGGACGGCTTCGATGGCTTATAGTAGTTGTCAACTACTTCACAAAATGGATAGAGGTGGAACCGGTGGGAACAATTACTTCGGCTCGGGTACGAGATTCCTAGAGAAGAATATCATATCCTGGTTTGGAATCCCGGTAGGGGTAGTCACCGTTGGTTGGGTCTTAACTCTTGACCTACGTCCAATCCCCAGACACTCTGGGATTTTCACTATCACTTAGAATCAGTTACACACTCTGTACTCGAAGTTATCCTCTCACTAGGATACACTCCCCCTTACAAGTTGTAAACTGATATACCCAATCTCCAAGTCCCCTTGACTTGAGATTCTTACAATAAATTATTTCAATAAATGAAGCTCTCTTAGAGCAGATAATAATGAATCTTTGAAGTGCAAAAGTATCAATAGATACTTTACAAGTAGAAAACACTAAGAGTAGTTGAAACTTTGATTGCTTTTCATTTTCTGCAGATTGGTTGTTGAGAAGACTTGAATGCAACTCCTTATATATGAAGAGAGCATTAAATGACCGTTGGATTCATTATTGTGACCGTTGCCAACATTAATGAGTTGATTAGGTTGAAGCTTGGTCTGTCTCTCTCTTGATTAATGTTAATCCAAATGCGAAGTTTATGGTTGACTTCCCTTGAATTAAATCCGTTGGAAGAGCGGCTTCTTGATAGGGAAAGAAAACATTAAACCTTTAGCAACGTCTGAGAGAATGGTTATCCAAAAGCATGAACTTTTACGGACTTGCAATAAATGTTCTTTGTCGTCACTTTTTGCTAAAAAGGTATTAATTCATTATATAGGGAACTTAAGGATGAAGTTTACAAACCTGAATAAATTGCATACGTATCGTAAACATGTGCTAAGAAAAGATTGAGTTTTGAGATTTTGTGTGAAAGGCGCACATCATGGCCGATACAATGCTATAGCAGCCTCCTCGAAGCGCAATACAATGCATCCCTGATGCTATAGCAGAGTAAGTGAAGCAATGCTATGCGGCATTTAGACTATATAAGGAAACAAGAACCAACCCTAAGAAAAAAAGTTGTCGGGAGTCAAAGTCCATCCTAACGGCCGGACTCGAAAGAAGAGTGAGAGAAGTTACAAGCCACGAGAACTTCGGAGAACCCAGCATCCTTCCTTGCAGTGAGATGGGGATAAGAAGACGTGGAGCTATGACGTGATAGGGTTTCTTCCACACCGTCGAACCTCCATCAAGCTTTCCGTTTTTCTTCTTAATTAATTTTAGTTAATCTTTTGATTATGGGCTATTATGATGTACTCTATTTAATGATTCCCTCATCAGACATGAACTAAACTTTATGTGGCTGAGCGAGGATGATTTCTAAGTGTAGAATGAACCTAGTTGCTAATTTTCAATTCAATACATTCAGTTTGAGTGATTTAATTGCTTGTCGATTAGCGAGAGCTAAAGGCTAGATCAGTGGTCTCAGTTTGCTGAGAGGGAGTCGGGGCTAAACATCTGAGAAACAGTGATTGCTAGGCAGGCTGGTGCAAAGCTTGACCTATTATTGTAGGCTTCAGGAATGGGTCTACCGCTCATAACCATAACAACTTGAATTGTAATGAAAAACTTAACTAGAAAATCGCCATAGATATATGGGAGAAGTAAATTAGGATTGTACGTATCGACGCGAGAGCTTACGTAGATTAGAGTGGTGGGTTAGCGAATAGCTTTGTAAGTAGTGTTTATCTTTGTAGCATTTGCGAGGATTGTGTAGCATGGATGCTATAGCATTGCGTGTAGAGCAGCCGGGGATTTATATGCTTAGGAAGGATTATAAGCTCGGCCTATCTTTTTACCGATATCTTCTTCGACTACGATCATTTGTCTATTTTCTTACTTATTAGTATAACCATAAAAAATCCCAAATCAATCAGACTTATTTATCTTTTTAAACACAATTAATTTCGTGATATAGGAATCATCATTCGATTTCCCGAGTCTACGTGAGATGATATTCTACTTACACTTTATTATTTGTTTGAATGGTTCACTTGCCATCAAGGAAATCTACCAACAAGTTTTGGCGCCGTTGCTTAGTGATTTGTAGATACCTTTAATGATGACACACTTATCGCGAATAGTTGTGATTTATTTGCCGTGGTTGTAGATACCTTTAATGATGACACACTTATCGCGAATAGTTGTGATTTATCTAATAAAGCTCACTCCTTCCCTCTTCTTGATTTTTAGGTACATTACGTAATGTATGCGTAACTCACCTTTGGTCGACCTAGAGCCTTACGATCCACGAAATCGAACGCACTTACAAGCAAAGCGCGAGAAGCCGGCGAAGAAGTCAACTTTTGACTCCACGAGACATGGCGGATATACCGAACAATCATGATCAGGCGCAAGGGAA
The DNA here is from genome assembly GCA_025563575.1 of Acacia pycnantha. NCBI lineage: Eukaryota > Viridiplantae > Streptophyta > Magnoliopsida > Fabales > Fabaceae > Acacia > Acacia pycnantha. Next base: position 1,022,309 of record JAMWYP010000204.1, read on the forward strand.
GCAAGCACTAAACAGGGACCGCCAGGTCCCTCCATCGCCACCTCCAAACCCAGATTTGAACAAAGCCATCATGGAATTCGGGATTCCAGACTTAAACAAACTGAATTCGGCTATCACACCACCGGCCTTTAACACGGGACACTTTGAGATTAAGGGTGTCATGATTCAAATCTTGAATGCGGCCGGAAATTTGGAGGACTCCGTCGAATATCCTCATCTGCACCTCAAGTCCTTCATGGAGGTGTGCGACTCATTCGTCATTCTAGGAGTCACGCCGATGCTTTCGAATTAGATTGTTCCCATTCTCTCGTGGGACAAGGCTCGAATGTGGCTTAACAACCTTCCCGCAATTCAATGACCACGGAATGATCTAGGAAGTAAATTCTTACTCAAATTCTTCCCACCAACCAAGAACGCCCAGCTCAGAGGGGATATCACCAATTTCCAACAAAAGTCGGTGAATCTACATATGAAGCTTGGGATAGGTCTAAAGACCTCCTTAGAAGGTTCCTCGGCACGGATTGTGTGAATGGGTTCAAGCTGGAAACATTCTATAGAGGTCTCGATGGACAAACACGATCAATTGTAGACACTTTATCTCGGCGGATCCATTTTGATGAAATCTTATGAAGAGGCTCATGAATTATTAAAGCACAAGGCCATGAACGACCATCGGTGAAAGCGAGACAAAGCCACGCCTCGGAACTATTGTTGGAATACATGAATTGGATGCTATGACTGCTCTTACACCTCAAGTATCATCTCTTATCAACATGGTAAAAGGGTGACCCTTCCCACAAGCAACACATCACTACCGCCATCTCGGGTGGCCTATGTCTATTGTGGAGGAGAACACCTACTCTTAGTGCTCGCGACCCCAGAATCGGTCAATTATGTCAACAATTTTAACGGGCGTACCACCAACAACTCGTACTCTAACACGTATAACCTCGGATGGAGTCGGCATCCCAATTTTTCATGCGGCACCCAAGGTCAACAAGCAGCAGGACAATCATCGGCCCACCATACCCAAACAGACCATCAAACCCCCGGGGTTTACCCAAGCACGACAACGACGGGCAACAATTCGAGATCACAACACTCTATGTTGACCCTCATGAAAGAGTACATGACAAAGAATGACACAATTATTCAAAATCAGCAGGTAACCCTCTGAAACCTGGAAAACCAAGTTGGACAACTAGCAATTGCTCTCAACAATCGACCCTCAGGATCTCTGCCAAGTGACACTGAAATCCCCAGGATCCAAGGAAAGGAGGAAGTTAAGTTAATAAAGCTCAAAAGCGGTAAGAGCTTGGAACCCATGAGGGTAACACAAAGACCTGTGGATGATGCTAATCCGAAATCTGGGCAATCAAAGAAAGGGAAAGAGAATGCGGAACAACTCCTTGACGAAGAGCAGCAACACTCAATGCCATTGCGAACCGAGCAAGATATGGATGCTACGGAAGTACTTCCATTCGTCGCACTAGAAAATCACTTGCAACGTTCACAAAATAATGCTATAGCATCATCATCTCAACATAACCGTGATTTAGGATCATCTCGGGTACTAAAGCAACCCCCTCCTTTCCCACAAAGACTACAAAAACAGAGCAGGAGAAGCAATTTCAGAAATTTCTTGACATGCTACAGCAATTGCATATCAATATCCCTTTGGTCGAAGCATTAGAACGGATGCCTAATTATGTAAAGTTCATGAAAGACATTATGTCCAAGAAGCAAAGACTGAAGAATTTGAGACGGTAGCATTGACCCAAGACTATAGTGCTCTGCTAACTAATTGGCTACCACGAAAATTAAAAGACCACAGCGACTTCACAATTCCTTATGCAATCGGACCTCAATACTCGGGAAAGCGTTATGTGACCTCGGAGCCGGTATTAATTTAATGCGATGTCATCTTCAAAAGATTAGCGGTTGGGGAAGCAAGGCCCATGGCGGTTACATTACGGTTAGTTGATCGCTCCATTGTCTTACGAAGGAAAAATTGAAGACGTCTGGTTAAAGTCGATAAATTCATCTTCCCGAGTGGATTTCATTATTCTTGTCTTGAAGCGGTCGTGAAGTCCTAATTCTTACGGGAAGACCCTTCATGGCAAACTGGAAGAACGTTGATTGATGTGGAAAAAAGGAGAACTCACCATGCGAGTTAATGATGATCATGTAACTTTCTCAATTCTAAAGACAATGCAATTCGCAGACCCAATTGAGGAACATCTACCTTTCGAGAATGACGGACACGAGAGTGAAGAAGTAGGCAATGCTCCTACACTACCTCAATAGTAAAATGCTATAGCAAAGTACTGTGAAGACTACAAACCAAGTGCTCTTGGGACGCGGCCCAACTTCTTATTTTCTTTTCTTGGTTGTTTAGCACCGCGGCAGAGTTAGGCACGGCCAAAGCTACAACATGATAGAGAGCATTACAGCCCTAACAGAGCCAACTGGTTCAAGCCCAAAATGAGCATAAGCCAGTGCGCCCTGTCTATAAACAAGAATTAGGTGCAAAAATATTGTTTTTATGAACCACCATCACTGGACCCATTACGCGCCAAATCTCATTACCCACGAGTCATAACTCTTCATATTCAAATTCTGAACTTAAAGATACCAATCACCCCCTTCGTCTACTCACCTCGTCTTTCAACTTCATGTCTCTTCACCTCCCAACCGCGGCATCCTTCACCATCCCTCCATGCCCACAGTCAAGCGACGGCGTGGCGCGGTATGCTCCTGAATCACCTACGCCGTCGTCTTCGGCTCCGCCACCGCACAACCGGCGCCAGCGCCACTTGCCCCATTGAGGATTCATCCTCCTCGATGCCACCGACTCTTGACTTCAATAGGCGCGCTTCCTCGTATGACATGGCCTCAACCTTGCAATGCACCTCTATTGGCGGCCGGACACCGATATAGGCGCACGAGGAAAATTCCTCAAACGTATTCGCCAAGCTGCGCGAGGCTGAAAACAATCCACCGTGACCTATGCGCGTCCAACGTCGCCCATTGCGTGGTTCGCGAAATCCATCTCTCTCACAGTCCTACTCGGAGATTCGGTTGCAATGGCGTAGGCAACACTTACTCCGATGAGGATACGGCCACTAGTGCTCTGCCCGCTTGCCCCTAGTTTATTTTATTTTATTTTGTTGTGCTTTATGTTACCTTTTTTACTAACTCTATGATGATGCCACGAGCATTTTCCTCGGGGCCCTTTTGTGAATGCCGACCATAACCGCTTTATTTTGCCTATGTTGCTTCCACCTCACCACCCCATTCCCTTGCATATGGTTATCGCGTTACTTGCATGCCGCAATAAGGTCATTGCATCTTTTAAGTGTTGGGGGAATCGTGCTTACTCGTGCTTACAAATTGGTGCTCAAATCTACCCTTGGAATTAACTTTTACACATTTAGCTTTTGCATACGGATATTTTTTAAAAAATTCGCATAATAGGGCATGAACAAAAACCTATAGCAATAGGATGAATATCTATAGAACTCAACATAGCATGATTGCTTGAAGGAAGCGAACAGCTAAGCTTGGGAAATTGGCGGTGCTAGTTAATGTGGTGTTTGGTAAAGTGATGGTAAGGAAGAATAGAGAGAACCCAAAAATGGAAGGATTTCTTTGAGCCAAATAGTTTCTATTCCAATGTGCATGTTAGCTAACTCATGTTTGATCTTTGATTTGTCATAATTTTTTGATTAATTGTTTTAGCATCGAGCAAATAATTCATAGGATAAAGGCATTCAAGTCATACCCCGCATTCTCATACACAAACCATAGAACATCATTATCCATATTGTTACCCCTTTGAGCCTTATAGACAATGCTATAGCAGAACTAGTTAGCTGGACAGTATGAAGAAGGCGTGAAGAAGTGCTATGGTAGTGTGCCTCCATTAAAAATCTTGCAAGAAAGTTGTTACGCTCGGGTTGCTTAAAAAAAGGGGAAGAAGAAAAAGAAGAAGAAGAAGAAAAGAAAAAGGAAAGAGAAAGACTTAGAATAAAAAGCGAGCAAGGCAATACAAAGTTCAATGGAGGCATTCGGCTAAGTTAAGAACCTTGTCTAACTCCCTGCTATAGCATTTACCATCGTTTTTTTCATCTCACACATATATAGCCATCCACACCATTGCGAAAGTGGAGCTTAATCACCAGAGGGGGTGAATTGGGGATTATAAAAACTTTTCGGATACTCTGTTTTGGATATAAAACGAGGATAAAACGAGTAAAGGGAAGAGAAGCAAGACACAAGGATTTATCTGGTTTGGTCCAATCTCTTGACCTACGTCCGGTCCCGAGACTCTCGGGATTTCTCACTATCAAGATTGATTACACACTCTGCACTCAAGAGTAATTCTCTCACTAGAACTTACTCCCCACTACAAGTTGTTATCAATAACCCAATCTCGAAGTCCCTTGACTTGAGATACTTTACAATAAATGATTTACAATCAAGAAACTCTCTCTAAGAGTAGATAAGATAAACATGAAGTATGAATGTATCAACGGATACTTTACACAAGAAAACTCAAAGAGTTTTTTGCTTAATTCTCCATGTAATCTTGTCTAAATCATCTGAAACTCACTAACAAACTGATTAAACATAGTTAGGAATAGTAATGAGTGATGATATAAAGTATTAAGATCAAACACAAACATTTCGCAAATTCGTGTAACTTGAAATTTGAATTCAGCGATGTAAACTCAAGTTTTCATGTTTCAGTAAAAGGCCTAAACTCGAGTTTCAAAATCTTAACTCGAGTTTTCTCATTTCGAGACAAACATCGCGATTTGGCATTTGGACATGTTTTGTGAACAGTGCAAAACTCGTGTCATTAAGTGACTAACTCGAGTTTTGGACATTTAATGAGAAATCATGTTTTAGTCCAAAATCTCAAAACTAGAGTTTCCATTTCAAAGCGGAGTTTTCAAATGTTCAAAATTAGTAGAGCTCTCGCCTCACAAAACACGAGTTTTCTCATTCTTTGAAAACTATGGAAACTTCTCTATAAGGCCGAAACTCGAGTTTCCAAAACTAAACTCGAGTTTCCTCGTTTATGATAAAACTTTAAAAAACTTTGTCGAATCGAAGAATGGAGTTTTCATAAGATCAGAATCGAGCAATGTTCTCTGTAAGATGAAAACTCAAGCTTTGAGTAAACTTGAGTTTCCATTAAAACTTGGAAACTTAGAGAACTCTCTGTATATCCTAAACTCGAGTTTCCAAATGGCGGAGTTTTGGTATCTTAGAAGAATTTATAGCTCATTTGTCTTGTCAAAACTCGAGTTTGTTAAATCCAACTCGAGTTTGCTTTGTCTGTGAAAAACTGGAATGCTCTCTGTATGGCCAAAGCGAGTTTGCCTTTCTTTGCAAAAACTTGAGCTCTTCTCTGTCAAGTCCAAACTCGAGTTTTCAAACTGAAACTCGAGTTTGCCTTTGGCGATAAGTTTTCAACTTACAAAGACAAACTTTTATCTTGTGTTTACAATTGTCGTTATCATCAAAACCAATAGAGAACTAACAATTACAACCCGAAAAGCCCTTTTGACGAATGAAAGCTCAGAATGTGGAAAGTAGTCTTAGAAATTTGACAAGGCAATAGAACTTCTAGGTTAGCATGGCAAGAGAGAAAGTTAAATCCCCAAGTTAAGAGAGTGTAAACACTGAATCTGAGAGTCTTTTGACACTTCCTTGTCTAAGCAATATCTGCATCACGAGCCGCTAGTACTGGGCAATGGGATTGCCTGCACGGGGATGTGACCTAAGAGCAATAGTGCAAGCATAAGTTATGTGGATAGGCGTACTACTGCTATTAGTCAACGTTCTGGTCTATTATCTCTGTCTTTATTTTTCCCAAGAGTGCAAAAAGCTAAGTGTGGGGGTATTTGATGAGCACTATTTATGCCATGTTTTCCCTATATTCTATGATTAAATTGTATGGTGAACATAAGCTTAATTGCATTTAATCTGAGCAAAAATGCATTAATTCATTATATAGGGAACTTGAGGATGAAGTTTACAAACCTGAATAAATTGCATATGCATCCTAAACATGTGCAAAGAAAAGATTGAGTTTTGAGATTTTGTGTGAAAGACGCACAACATGGCCGATACAATGCTATAGCATCGGGACATCATCCTTGAAGCGCAATACAATGCATCCACGAAGCTATAGCAAAGTAAGTGAAACAGATGTTATGAGGCATTTGTTCGATCTTTTGTCAAGTTTATTTTAGGAAATAAAGTGCAGATCGTTAACGGTTAGATTGCGACGTATTGGAATAGAAGATGCGGAGTATCGAAACTAAAGATTTGAAGAATCCTGCGAGTGTCGGCGAGAATCAATCTCGAGATTTGAAAGGAAAATTTGATTGGACCTCGATAGATTAGGAAAGGCCCGGTTGTTGAACGTACGCATCAAGTTGTTAGATCCCAAGTGTTTTGATGATAACAAAAGATTTAAAGGTTTCAAAACGAAAGTAAGATTAACTAACCAAGAAATTGACCAATTCTGTATTTGTGAATTACACGCAATCATTCTCGAGAATGCACATATGATTCTCTTAAATGGCTTGGCAAAACAAATAAACTCAAGTTGTTGATATGATTCTCGAGAATATGATTGAACTCTCGAGAATTGGTATTAACATGTTTGCTCTAATTCTCGAGTACTTACAATTAGCTCTCGAGAATAAACATAATCTGTCACGCAGTGTTCACCTTGAACATATCATTTATTCTCGAGAATGAGTAAGTCATTCAGAGAATGGGCAAACAATTTTCGAGATTGGGTCCAAGTATTCTCGAGAATGCTCGGTGAATGTTTAAATGTTTAAAGCTGCTTCTGCCATGTGATTCTCGAGAATGACTATATGATTCTCGAGAATGGAAGAAGCTTACCTATTTTGTGCTTAAGTGAACATGTGATTCTCAAGAATGGAATATCAATTCTCGAGAATGCTTGCTATCTACGGAAAACCATCACCGTGTGATTCTCGAGAATGGAAATTCAATTCTCGAGAATAGGCATCATGAATCTTCACGGTAGTTCTCACGAACATGGGATTCTCGAGAATTATACAATCAATTCTCAAGAATACCTAAAGGTTTGCCTTCTATAACTCATTGTCTTGAACTTGATTCTCGAGAATGATAGATCAATTCTCGAGAATGCTCTTTTGGAATTTATACAATTAACTCAAGTAGGTTTAAATCCTTCTGGAAATTCATGGGTTACTACCCAATGTTTGTTAATCACCTTCAAACTCACTTATATCATATCTAATCAATTCTTTGTTTGAGTTTTAGTTGATTAACCCTGCTATATTTGAATTCAAGTGAAAGGCAATCCAACATGGCAGCATATTAAATGCTAGACAGAGAAACAGGGAAACATTAGGAATTAAAGAGTGCGGCAATCGAAGAAGCCCGTGGCGAGTCAATGACATCAGTTGCTGCCTTATTCGGAAGTCTATCTGAATACGAAAGAAAAATGATATTCAAGAAAGGCTTGGACGAGATTAACAACAATAAGAGCAAAGGAGTTGCTCTCAAAGCTGAGAAAGAAAAGGAGGATAAAGATAAAGATGATGAGGACGATGAAGAGATGGGTATGTTCGTGCGAAGATTCAAAAGGTTCTACAAAAAGGACCAAGGTTTCAGAAATAAATTCCAGAAGGGAAGCTCAAGTAACAGACGCGAATCCAAAGATAAGGACCAAGTCATCTGTTACGAGTGCGAGAAACCTGGACATTACAAATCTGAATGCCTACGGTTGAAAGGCAATGAGAAAGAGAAGAAGAAGAAATTCAATCACTTCAAAAAGAAGGCTTATGTATCCTCCATATGGGGAGATGGATCCTCGGAAGAAGAAAGTGAGGAAGAGGAAGAGACAGCTAATGTACATGCAGTTGCGAAGAAGAGAAACGACAATAACGATGAGGTAAACGATTTACAACATTCTTATGATGAGTTATTTGATGAATATAATGATATATAATCGAGTATGAAACGCTTGCTGAAAAATACATAGATTTGAAAAAGAAAAATATGACTCTTGAACAGAAAGTCAAGAATTTTTTGAGCACAAATGATATTTGTGTAGATTGCCTTGACTTAGAGAAAAGAAATTTATATCTTACGAAAACGCTTGAGAAATTTACTAAAGGTAGTGAGATGCTCAACGTAATTTTGAAAGCTCAAAGATTCACAAATGATCGTTCAGGCATAGGATATAATCCTGTTTTTGACAAAAGAAAAGGCAAAAAGAAAACTGGTGGAAAATCCTATTTGAATTATTTTCATAAAGCTGTTCACACCTCAAACCCATTTGCGCATTCTAACTATTGTAATCGAAAGGGTCACGAGTACATCATCTTGTTTTCATAAAAAGATAGAAGAGATAGATCTGTTAGTAATTATCGGTGGGTACCTAAGGGAACCTATGTTTCTAAGGCCCGAACTAACCCCAAAGGACCTAAGAAAAGATGGGTACCTAAGACTTAATTTCTCTATGATTCGCAGGTATGTCTGAGAGCATCAAGAACCAACAAATGGTACATTGATAGTGGGTGCTCTAGACACATGACGGGGGATCAACCTAAGTTTGTAGCAATGAGATCAAGAGATGGTGGTAAAGTCACCTTTGGAGGGGACCAATCCGGAAAAATTATTGGAATTGGTGAGATTGGTAAAAAGGATGAACCTCGATCAAAGACGTTTATTTAGTAGAAGGTCTCGCCACAACCTCTTAAGTGTTAGCCAAAGTCTGACAAGAACAATTGGATCCTCTTTGACTCGGAGGAGTGTCTCATTGTCGATAAGGATGATTTCCCAATCGATAAAGGTAAACTTAAGGCATTCTTCAAAGCTCCTAGAGAAGGTAAGCGCTATACCTTAGAATTACCTAAAATTAGTTCTAAAAATGTTTTGTTAGCAACTTGGATGAAATTTGGTCATGGCATAAGTGGTTCGCACATGTGAACATGTTTCAACTAGACAAGTTATTAAGAAAAGATTTAGTTATTGGTTTACCCAGACTTCGATTTAAAAACGACATGATCTGTGATGCTTATCAAAAGGGTAAATAAACCAAATCTTCTTTTAAAAATAAGCTTGAAATTTTGACAAATTGTCCTCTTCAACTACTCCATATGGACTTAGTTGGACCGGCTAGAGTCGGGAGCCTCGGTGGTAATCTGTGTACCCTAGTTATTGTAGATGATTTCTCTCGTTTCACTTGGACTATGTTTATGTCATCGAAGGATGAAACATTTGATCTATTTCTTGTGTTTGCCAAAAGGTGCAAAACGAGAAAGGTATTTGTATTTTAGCTATTAAAACCGATCATGGAGGCGAGTACGAAAATCAAGCCTTTGCTGAATTTTGTGAAGCTCACGGCGTTGATCACAACTTCTCGGCTCCAAGGCCACCACAACGAACGGTGTAGTTGAAAGGAAGAATCGTGTGCTCACAGAAATGGCTCGCGCAATGCTGAACGAAAATCAGACATCACAAGTCTTTTGGGCGGACACGGTGAGTACAACGAGCTACATATCAAACCGAGCTTATCTGCGAAAGAAGCTAAACAAGACATCTTATGAACTATACAAGGGAAGGAAACCGAACTTGGCTCACTTACATATCTTCGGCTGCAAGTGTTTTGTACACAACAATGGTAAGGACAATCTGGGTAAATTTGATTCCAAATCAGACGAATGTATATTTCTTGGATACTCAAATAGGAGTAAGGCATATAGAATGTTCAATAAGCGTACTCGTGTAGTTGAAGAGTCTATTCATGTTGTGTTATGCGAGTCCAAAATTAATGAGCCTTTAGATGATGATGATGAACTTGCTTACAAAAATCAATTCTTTTCAAAAACTACTCCTGCTTCTCTTGAAAACCTAGAAAATGTTGTTGAAAATAATGATCAGAACCTTGAAGAAAATCCGGATTAATCTCAACCTAGAGCTTGGAAGTTTATTAGGAATCATCCTTGGACCAAATCATAGGTGATATAAATCAAGGTGTGAGAACTAGGAGAAGTACTTTAAATGAAGTCACATTCTCTGCATTCATATCCAACATTGAGCCCTCTAAAATTGACGAGGCCCTCTCAGACAATGATTGGGTAATCGCAATGCAAGAGGAATTACATCAAATTGACAGAAATCAAGTTTGAGATTTGGTACCAAGGTCTAAAGATCATCCGGTCATTGGCACAAAATGGGTATTCAAAAAGAAATGTGATGAATCAGCAATCATAGTCAGAAATAAGGCTAGACTTGTTGCCAAAGGCTATAATCAGGAAGAAGGAATTGATTATGAGGCTTTGCATGCATCAAAGGATTCAAACTCTATCAAATGGATGTTAAAAGTTCATTTTTAAATGGTTTTGTTCGGGAGGAGTTCTATGTTGAGCAACCTCCTAGTTTTGAAGATGAACATCATCCGGATCGTGTTTATCCTCTCAAAAGGCCTTGTATGGTCTTAAACATGCTCCAAGATCTTGGTATGAGAGGCTAAGTAAATTTCTGTTAGAACAAGGTTTCATTAGAGGAAAAGAGACACGACACTCTTCATTAAGAATAATAAACTCAATGAGATTACGGTTGTACAAATATATGTAGATGATATTATTTTTGGTTCTACTAACGAATCTCTGTGAGAATTTTCAAAGAAAATGCAGAGAGAATTTGAGATGTCTATAATGGGTGAGTTGAATTACTTCCTTGGCTTGCAAATCAAACAACGGAAGGATGGCGTATTCATTTCACAAATGAAATATCTCCGTGATTTGCTCAAGAAGTTTGGAATGGAGCATTGTAATGGTGCTGACACACAAATGAGTTCAAGCGCTTCTCTCGGACGACGATGAAGAAAAGGGAAAGACTTCAACATAACCAAATATCGGGGATCATTGGATCACTGCTATATTTGACAATGAGTAGACCGGATATTCAATTCGGTGTGGGGATGTGTGCAAGATTTCAAAGCTGCTCCAAAGGAATCACATGCCGAGCACGTGAAGAGAATTTTTCGCTATCTCTCGACATAAAGGAGCTTCGTCTCTAGTTTCCAAAGGGTCAGAAAGAGTACTAGTGGACATTGTGAGTTTCTCGGAGGATCACTAGTATCTTGGTTTAGTAAGAAACAAACCACCGTGGTCGTATCTTCAACAGAAGCTGAATACGTTGCTGTCTCCAGCTGTTGTGCACAAGTTCTGTGGCTAAGACAACAATTATCGACTTGGGAGTTCATTTCAAATAAATTCCGATTCTCTCGTGACAACATCAAGCACAATCGGTCTCACGAAAAATCCAGTTCAACACACAAGAACCAAACACATTGATGTAAGACATCACTTCATCAGAGATCATGTGCAAAAGAAAGATATTAAAGTGATGTTCATTCCCACGCACTTGCAACTCACTGACATTTTCACGAAACCCTTAGCCAAAGAACAGTTCAACTTTATTCGAAGAGAATTGGGAATGGTAAACCCCAATGAATTGTAAGTAATGTTAGTTTAAATATTGTTAATTGTGTTTTGATGCTTAAACGAGGAACGAACTTTACCATCGGAGTTTTTAGTTATGTTATGCAAGTCTGCTGTTTCGACAAATAAAAACAGAGGCTTTCGAGTACACCCATTCTCGAGATCACATCACCGTTCTCGAGAACTAATGTATAGTATTTTCCCTTTCTTCTAGGCATTCTCGAGAATCATTAGTCATTCTCGAGAAATATCGGGATTTTAGAAGTCCACAGTGTTCTTGTTCATAATAACACTTGTCATTCTCGAGAATGAGCAAGGCTTTCTCAAGAATTTCCTCAAACGAGCCTTCGGGAAAAATGATTTTTAGTGGTGCATTCTTGAGAATTAGTTCCTTATGAAGGTGGAATATCACCTAGAGGGGGTGAATAGGTGATCTTATCAAATTTTTCGGGATACGTTTGGATGACAAATTACGAGAGTAGGGAATGAGAAGTGAACACGAGAGAAATTTATACTGGTTCGGTCTTAATACTTTGACCTACGTCCAGTCCTCAAGTACACCTTGAGTTTTCACTATCTCTCAGAAACAGTACAATTACTCACTCTGTAACTTATGATGATTCTTTCACACTCGGACCCACTCCCCCTTACAAGTTGCAATTGTACACCCTTGCTTAAGGTTCCACAACCTTAAACTTTAATAATGATAACAAGAATGATTGTAACAACTCCTCACGAGTATATAAAATATAATCACTGAAGCACTATGTGTATTTGAGATACTCAAGATAATCACGATGTCTGAGAAGAGACGAATGTAGTAGATGTTCTTGAGTGCCTTGTCCAGTTAGATCAGCTGTCTCTTTATAAGGTTCATGATTCAAGTCGATCAGCTGTTATTGAGAAAGTAGCCGTTGGGACATTTCGTTGTTTGGACTTAGATGATTGCTCGCTTTGATGATTCGGACCAGTTGATTCATTTATTGTCTTTCCCTATTTGGTCAAGGAATGAAATCGAGTAAGTGCTATATGATTTGTTTCCGGATAAAGAGCTTTATCTTTTGCACTTCCTTACATTGACGCGTGAAGAATAAATGCTCGATTTCCGTTCGTCAATCTATCAATCTGTTGGTTGATTCCTGAAACTCACTTAAGTAGAAAGATTAAAATTGGAAATAAATGAGTTTGAATATGATTAGTAATAATGGTGATTCAATAATAATCAAAGGTAATCAATCAGAGATATAGCGTATCGAGAATCTGTTTGAATCGTTGATGCTCGAGCATGATGTATTTCGCTGCTCGGGCAAGCTCCTAAAGAGGCTGTGATTCACGCTGATGCTCGAGTAAGGCATATGGTATCGCTCGAGCAAACGCCTAAGGAAGTCGAGTTTTACGATGATGCTCGGGCGAGATTCAATGGTGTGCTGGGGCAACATTTGGACAGAGGCGAACAACAAAGGTCTTTTGATGTTGCTCGAGCAAGCAATTATATGTTGCTCGGGCAAGGTGCTCGAGCAAGGGTGAAAGATCTGCTCGGGCAGATGACATATGGGGGTGATTTAGTAATGCTGCTCGGGCAAGGATTTGTCTTTGCTCGGGCATGTTCTTTGGAGCATAGCGGAATGTATGCTCGGGCAAGCGGCATAAAATGGTGAGTTTTGAGAGGTTGCTCGGGCAACCTTTTTCCCGTTGCTCGAGCATGCTGCTCGGGCGAGCTTTCTCAGTGCTCGAGCAAGGCTTTCCTTTCGCTCTAGTTTTGCTTTGACTCGACTTTGCTCAGGCAAAGGATTACACCTACTCGAGCATGATTTCCTTACCTTGCGACAAAAGAGTATTTGACAGATGCTGCTCGGGCAAGACTAACTTAGATTAGTTTTTAGGCAATGTAACCCGATGATGCTCGGGCATAAGCTTGGGGCTGCTCGGGCAAGGTCTACTCAGTTAAGCTTTTCAAGTTTGAAACTGATGTTGCTCGGGCAACATCTGAGACCTGCTCGGGCAAACTTAGATTCTCATGTTTCACAATCAATTTAATAACTTGGACATTGTGATCATCAAAACCCCGAGAACTAACACCTTATTCCCAAGAATTGCCTCACGCGAGTCCTCTTGGAATTAATCCTTAGTAGTGGATTCTTGAGAGTTAAAATGGCATTATCGAGAATTATGGTCATTCGAGAATTACAAATAATTCTCAAGAATTGTATGGTGCAAATATTTTGAGAATTAAAGTCATTCAGAGAATTAATTCTTAATTCACGAGAATTACCTGTTTGGAAGATTTGAACCATGGAATTTATCTCAAGTAAATCTCGAGAATCTTGGAAGCACTCTCGAGAATCATCGACACACTTTCTTTTAAAAAGAATCAACGCCACTCATTCTCGAGAATCTCCAACAATTCTCGAGAATGGAAGATGTTGATTCATTTTCTTTCAGTGTCATTTCACTCTCTAAGGATGTGTCTTTTCACATTGTTTTAAACTAAAACCCTAAATACTCAAATCCCAGATCACTCATTCTCTCACTTCCTCTCAAGAACCCACTCGCAATGCTCTGTTTCACTCACGACACTCACTGATTCCTCTGTTCTTCCTCCACCAAATCAATTACTCATCTTCACTTCCCTCAATGGACAAGTCATCGTCGAAATCACCAAAGACAACCTCTCACTAAGAAGCCTCGAACGAGATATCGACCATAGGTCCAAATCGCAGAGAAGCGGTTGAACTCATAGGAGTGTCGGCTCCATTAAGTTTTCCAACCCAAACTTTTGAGTAAATCACGGAGATTTTTCATTTGTGAGATAAATATCCCATCCTTTCGTTGTTTGATTTGTAAGCCGAGGAAGTAGTTAAGCTCTCCCATCATTGACATTTCGAACTCACCCTGCATAGTCTTGGAAAAATCCTCGCGAGAGGATTCATTAGTTGATCCAAAAATAATATCATCCACGTAAATTTGAACTAATAATACATCATTTAATTTATCAGATTTTATAAAAGAGTTGTGTCGACTTTGCCTCTAACAAAACCTTGATCAAGAAGGAATTTGCTTAATCGCTCATACCAAGCTCTTGGAGCTTACTTAAGCCCATATAGAGCCTTTTTGAGACGATAAACATGATCTGGATGATGTTCATTTTCAAAGCCAGGAGGTTGTTCAACATAAACTTCCCCCTGTATAAAACCATTTAAAAATGTGCTTTTGACATCCATTTGATAGGGCTTGAATCCTTTGATACAAGCAAAGGCTAGAAGAACTCTTATAGCTTCCAATCTTGCCACTGGAGCATAAGTTTCTTCATAATCAATTCCTTCTTCTTGATTATAGCCTTTAGCAACCAATCTTGCCTTATTATGGACAATGATTGTTGTTTCATCATGTTTGTTCTTAAATACCCATTTAGTCCCAATGACTTAGGATGGTCCTTAGGTTTAGGTACTAAGTCCCAAACTTGATTTCTATCAAATTGATGTAGTTCCTCTTGCATTGCTATAACCCAATCATTATGCGAGACGGCTTCATCAATTTTAGAGGGTTCAATCGAGAGATAAACGAGAGAAAGTAACTTCATTTAAAGTACTTTTCTAGTTCTTACTCCTTGATTTACATCACTTATTACTTAGTCTAAAGGATGATTCCTAATGAATCTCAAGCTCTAGGCGAGATTGAACAGTGTTTTCACAATTATTTTGAGGATCAGCCTCGAAAACGTTTTGAGGTTTTCAATAAAGGCAGGAGTAGTTTTCGAAAAAAATTGATTTTTGAAAGTATTTTCCTCATCATCATCAAAGGATTTATCGATTTTGAATTCACGAGAAAACAAGCTGCAGCTTTAACAATGCGGTACAGTATTAAAGACTCTATAGGCTTTACTCCAATTTGAATAACCCAAAAATATACCTTCATCCGCTTTGGGATCAAACTTTCCCAAATTGTCCTTACCATTATTGTGGATGAAGCACTTACAACCGAAAACATGCAGATGAGCCAAATTGGGTTTTCTTCCTTTATACAGCTCATATGGGGTATTGTTCAACTTCTTCTGGGGATATGCTCGATTAGAGATGTAGCAAGCCGTACTCATTGCATCAGCCCAGAAGACTTGAGAAGTTTGATTCTCATTTAGCATTGCTCTTGCCATCTCAGTGAGGACACGATTATTTCTCTCCACAACACCATTTTGTTGAGGAGTCCTCGGGGCAGAGAAATTATGATCTATCCCATGGGCATCACAAAATTCTTCGAAGGCATTATTCTCGAATTCTCCACCATGATCAGTTCTTATACCTGAAATAGAGATACCTTTCTCGTTTTGGACTTTTTTGGCAAAAACAACAAATTGATCAAATGTTTCATCTTTCGATGATAAGAATATAGTCCAACGAGAATCTTGAGAAGTCATCAACAATGACCAAAGTATAGAGATTGCCTCCAAGGCTTCTTACTCTTCTTGGTCCAATTAGATCCATATGAAGTAGTTGGAGGGGTCTGTTTGATGACATCTCATTTTTAGTTTTAAAAGATGATTTAGCTTGTTTACCTTTCGACAAGCGTCACAAATCATGTCCTTTTTGAAATTGAGTTTTGGTAAACCAATAACTAAATCCTTTTTTAGCAACTTGTCAAGTTGAAACATATTGACATGAGCTAAACGCTTGTGCCATAACCAACTTTCTTCCAAGTTGATTTATAATAAAGCAATTTTCGAAGTAATTCTATTGCAATCACTAGAGAGATTTAGAGTGTAGCGGTTACCTTCTCTAGGAGCCACGAATAAGGCTTTTGATTTGATATTGACTAAGGGTAGATCATGTTGGGATCCGTACACGCGGCGGAATTAAAAACTTACAAATCCCGTCGGAGGATCGCTCAAATGGTGTTTAAATCAAGGTTAAAAGAACCCGAATCGTACCTATGCTGAACTATTTGGGTGGTGGGCTACCTTCTCGATCAGCGAGTCGACTCTTCGAATCGCCTTCCTCTACTGGTATCCACACGAATAACCTCGAACACAGACGGCAGCGTGCTAGCGCCTTCAGGTATTCTCGCGTCTCTCTATTCTCTCTAGAGTTTATCGCGGCTTTCTAATACGCTTGACCAAAAGTTTCGTAGGTTTTTCTAAACCTTATATGCGTATTAAATCCAAAATTATCCTTATTAATTTTGAAATTTGAATTTGGATTAAAATAATATATTATTTAAATCTATCTCATAGATCTAATCTAATCTATTTGTTTAATCCGAATTAAAAGCCTTCTGATTTAATTTATCTCTATAAATTAAATCTGAGATATGATATCTATCTATTTAATTAAATCGAGATACGATATCTCAATTTATTATAGTAATTTAATTTATCAAGTAAATTAAATACTATATATAATATTATTATTATTATTATTTTGAATTTAATAATATATATATATATATATATATATATATATATATATATATATATATATATATATATATATATATATATATATATATATATTAAATACATTATTTACTAAATCTTAGACATATATAAGATTCAATGAATCGGACACTTTGTTCGTGTTGGGCTATTCTTGTGTGCGACCCTGCGGCCCACATGAGATTGGCGGCAAAGGCCAATATGATCGGCCCACAAGTCGCAAGCGGCCTCTAGCAAGACATTGCGACTACCCAATTCATATGGGGATCGATGATACGATACAACCTATCGTACAACCATGTCATGTCCCTTTTGTCACGCGATAATTTGGTCAAGGATGAGGCATGGAGAATGTCAACTTCCTATTCTTGACCATTACTTTCTCGATTCTTGAGTAGTCTAATTGAAATGGAAACTCCTTTCCATCGTAGTATGGTCATACATTTCTCAGACTCACTCATCGAGGGGCCCAATATTATCTATCTACAAATGTTAAGGACAAATTCTATCTTGACCATTCACATTCCTCTCGCATGAAAATCATTGATCCCGATCCAAGCCTTTATCATCACTCCGGTCAAAGGTGACTTTTGACTAGGTCAAAGACCAGCTGACTCGAGATGTAGGAATCCATGATGATCTCAGGTCAAAGGGCGTTGTGACGCGGTTATACATGAGAAAAGCTTATGACTTAATCCATGCAGCTTTCTCGTAGTGGGTCGGTCCGGTACCTTGTACTCTTATAAGTGCCTATGACTTTTATTCGTATCTCCATACCTCATCAAAGTCATACTGGTCTTATTTCATCTTTGCTCCGCGTAGATGACCGACCGGGGACATTTAGGATAATCTATAAGATACATCCAAGGATACAGTTTATCACTATAAACATGCAAATGATATGATAACAAAACGAAAAATACTTTAAATAAGATAAACATTTAAAGTACAATGACTTGCCCCTAGGGCATAATTTTCAAAACCTTTGACTTGATTGTAGCAAATTTGGATTGATCTCTCGTCATATGTCTAGAGCATCTACTGTTAATATACCACTTGTTGGACTTCTTTCTCTTAGATAAACCTACAAGTCAGAAAGGATCAAGTTTTAGGTAACCATGTTTTCTTGGGTCCTTTTGGGTTAGTCGTGTCTTAGGAATCTCATAAGATCCCTTAGGCACCCATCTAAAATTTCCTATAGGCTTATCCTTTCTTTCCTTTCTATGAAAACAAGAAGAAGTGTTATGCCCCTTCCGGTTACAATAATTGCGGTGAGCAAAAGGGTTTGACGAATCAATTGATTTTCAAAATTAATTCAGATATGTTCTTTCTCCAATTTTTCTTTCCTTTTATTTTGCAAATTCAGGTTTATAACCAATTCCTAATATGTCGTTTGTAAATATTTGTTGTTTCAAAATCACATTGAGCATTTCACTACCTTGAGTGAACTTCTCAAAATTTTTGGTGAGATAGACATTCCTTTTCTCTAAAACTGAATAATTTTCTCAAACTTTTTCACAATCGGTGGAGGGACATTTTGAATTTGTTCCTCAAGATTTTTAACTTTTATTTTTGAGGAGATAAGTTCTTTACCAAGTTTTTGAAATTCAGAATGAAAAGAGTTGTATTCAGATAAAAGTTCATCAAAAGATGGTTCGAATTGTTTACCTCTTTATTTTCAAGTTCTTCTTGAGCCACGAGGCATATGTTGGCCATTTCTTCTTCATCGATGAACTATCTCCCTAGATGGATGAAACATAGTCCTTCTTCTTGAACTTATTGAATTTCTTCTTATCTTTCTCCTTGTTCTTCAACCGAGGTCATTCAAACTTGATGTGTTCGGCTTTTCACATTCATAGTAGATGATAGGCTTTTGGGTTCGTTACTAGAGCTACATTTGTGAAACTTCTAGAATCCTTGATCTTTCTTGTAGAACCTCTTGAATATCCATACCATCATGCCAAGTTCTTCATCTTCATCATCTTCATCTTCATCATCATCTTCGCCCTTTTCTTCTTTGACAAGAGTAAGGGCAATTCCCTTATGTTTGCCGCCGATCTTATCTAGGCCTTTCTTGAACTTTATCTTTCCTTCGTACTTGGATAGACTTCCGAATAAGGCAGCCACAAATTGCATTGATTCTCCATGAGCCTCTTTGATTGTTGTGACTTTTTCTTCTCAATCGTTCGTCAGACATTTAGAATTTTCCCGACTTGAGTAAAACGAAGTTGAAACTCTCCAATGATTCTTCAGACTTCATACAAAGGAGAACGTATTCATCATTAGAGTGTTGATTCAATTCTCCTTTATATTAGTGGTTCCTTCATATGAAACCTCTAAGGACTTCCACATTTCCTTTGCACTTGATAGATTACATATATGAAAGTATTCTTTTGGCTAAGCGCACTCTAAAGCATCTAGATAGCCTTACTATTCGGAGTTATCTCGTCTTCTATCGTTTTCATCAAACTCGCATTCAATTTTGGAACATGGATTTCACCTTCTCTCTTTATAGGAACGTAGTCTCCATTCTCAAACACTTGTCATAGGCCATATTTAGTAGCCAACACAAACACTCTAAATTTTGCTTTCCGTAATGAATAATGTTCACCATTGAAACCCGATGGTCGGTTGATAGAAACTCCATCAGGAAATATTCCTTCCATTAGGATCTTTTAGGAACGTAGTCTCCATTCTCAAACACTTGTCATAGGCCATATTCAGTAGCCAACACAAACACTCTAAATTTTGCTTTCGTAATGAAAATGTTCACCACCGAAACCCGATGGTCGGTTGATAGAAACTCCATCAGAAATATTCCTTCCATTAGGATCTTTTTCTCAAATTTTAATCCTTATAGAGAATACTTAGCTCGATATCAAATGAAGGATGGAATATCACCAAGACGTGGGGTGAATTGGGTGATTTAAAACCTTTTCGATTGACCCCAGAGACTAACAATAAAAACGAGTAAGAGAAGAAAGATAAACGACACAAGAGATTTATACTTGGTTTGATCTAAATCCTTAACCTACGTCCAGTCCCCGACACTCGGGATTTTCACTAGCTAACTTAATTGATTACACACTTTGTAACTCTCGAGTAATTCTCTCTCTAGGATTCACTCCCGTTACAAGTTGTAATCAATATACTCATTCTCAAGGACCCTCTACCTTGAGTTTATTGACAGAAAAGAGGATTAGAACTTAACTCTCTTATAGAGTAGATTGATAATTACGAAGTTCGATATCCAAAGATATTACACGGTAAATGAATGAAACAATATTCGAAATAAATTTGTTTGAGCGTAAGTGTTTCCGGTGGTTCAACTAAATTGAATGCTTCGTTTATATTTGGTGAGGACAATTAATGACCGTTGAGAAGCTTCAATGAAACCATTGTGAGTAATAAATATAGCCGTTAGACAATGAAGCTCGTCCGTTACTCATAACTTTGATTCTGTAATTAATCACCGTCATTCGCCGCTAAACATTCTTTCTATTATGCCCTTTGAGTATTATAGCATTTAATAAAGGAAAGAGAACATGAAGCCTTCGAGTTTCTCGGAGAATGGTTTACCAATTCGTGCTTAGTTTTTGCGACTACATTAAAGGCCTCGGCAGATTAATGCTTTATGAGATTTGTATGTTAATCATCCTTATAATAATCTAAAATTCATTAATAAACTGAATAAATACAATTAGGAACAATAATGAGTGATGATAAGAAGATATGAAATCACAATCAATGATTTTAACTTTACGAACACGGTGATTTGTTGAAACAAAAAGCCAACTCGAGTTAATTTCTAACTTACTGAGTTGTCGACTCGAGTTGAGCATTCTTAACTCGAGTCATAGTTTTATCTTCTCTAAAAACATATTTGTAAACATAAGTTAAGAATGAGAAGATGTCTCTGTAAGAACTTAACTTGAGTCAAAAATATTCACTTCAAGTTATTAACTTGAGTCAAGTACTTCTAACTTGAGTCAATATCAATTTCGAAAGTCTTCGAGTTAAGTTTGGAAATGATTTGAACACATAGCATACTCGAGTCATTAAGTTATGACTCTAATGGACGACTCGAGTCATTAATCCCTTATCTCGAGTTGCCAAAATAAGTTTTGAGAATATGTTTCAAAGTGACACTCGAGTCAACGAAACTCAACTCGAGGCGATATTTTGACCGTTAGAAAATATTTGGAAGCGGGACTTAGGATTTTGAAAAGATAAGATTAAGTCCATAAAGGTCAACTTAAGTCTAACAACAGTAACTCAAGTTGATGCTTTTTATTGAAAGCAATTCACAAAGTCTTTAGCTCGAGTCGAGAGGAGAAGCTTGAGTTAGTCAAAGCTAAAAACTCATTATGACCGAAGTTTTAAAACACTTAACTCGAGTCTTCCATCCTTAACTCGAGTCAATTTGTAACAGATACTTAAACAAGTTCTTGATTCAAGATTGATCAAGATAAAGTATTTTCACTTGAATAATTAACTTCATTTCATTTACAATTGTACATTATCATCAAAACAAACATAGAGAACAAACATAAACAACATAATCGGAAAAGTATCGTTGGTACTGCTATGTATCCCAAATGGATTCATCCCATCATTAGACAATGCTAGGCAAGGTTTCTTGATTCTTCAACAAATTCAGGATAACTCCATTCCGCAGATGCATAAGGTAGAACATTGGGGACACTCGGTTAATGATTCATTTTTTTTTTGAGCAAAATACAATTGTTGGGGTAAGCATGTATCTTTTCATAATTCAAGCCGGTGTGCGCCATTTTTTTTCATCATAAGTCTTGGTTGGCATATCGTTTCCTAGTGGTAGCATTCTTCTCAAAAGCACAAACAATTATGTGAAGCTTGAGTCACTCCATCCTTTTTTTGCTTTAAAGTTGTTCAAGTTTGGCATCGCAAATAATAATGTAAACTTAATACAATTCTCATACAAATGCTTCTTTGCATTGCTCTTTAGCCTCTCAAACATTTCAGGGCATTCATGAATAATGCTTTAATTGCATCGGCCATATCTTGAAGATGATCGAGTCTTAAATGTACTTGTGTCAAGCGTGGTGATTAACACCTTTCCAATTTTGTCCGACTAGCACTATTGCTCACATCCATCTCCCCTGTTTTTTCCAACATGCATAACTCGATCAATTCCATACATCACTAAGTGTGACTCATGGTATGCGGATCAACACTCTTCACAATGCCACACTTGACGCAAATGCAAAATGCTCATACCGCGATCGTTAACACTATTACAAACTACAAACCTTATGAAATCTCCAATCACATCCTAGTATTCCTTTTATAGACGATTGGCGGACATCCATTCTTTATTTGTACTCCCCATCTTGAGCATTGAATGACAGGCCTTCAGCAGACTTTACCCTTCTCTCCTTCATCCTTCATCTTCTCCACAACATTGAAATCTCTATTTTTGTACCGTGGATGGATCGGACGAGGATGAATGACGAGAATTGGACGGTCTCTCCCGGTGACGTTCCTCTTATTGAATCTGGTGTGAACAAAGCAAGTTCATGGTGATGACAAGATTTGGGTCCGAACACGAAGATCAAATAACCGAGGGTTCATTCTTAGATTTTAGATCATTGTGAAATGAGAAATCTTCGATAGTTACACACCCTTAAAAGAAGAGACACGGCTACAACATTTGAATTTAAGCAACGATAGGTAAAGAAATCAAGGTTCGTTCTTAGATTTGATTTCATACTTATGTTTGTTTTTGGGTTATTGTTGTTGCACGGTGGCTGTGCTCCCTCTTTGATGATAATGGCTCCAAAGCCCTCTATCCAAGAATATTTTTCCATTTATGATTTGTTTTTGGATTAATCGGTTGCTTTGCAAAATTTTATTTTTCTGTTCATGAACTTGTTTTGTTTTTATGAATTTTAGCTAGGTTTATTTTGTAGTTTGGATTAATCTGTTCATTTTGCAAAATTTGGTCTTTAAGGAATTATAACTAAAGACATAATAATAATAATAATAATAATATTATTATTATTATTATCATCATGTTATGTTTTTGAATCGCCACTGTTCTTCATGGAAGATTTGCGAGAGATTAAAGTGAAGGTTGGGAGGAGTGGGTGTTGTTGAAGGACATTTTGGTATTTTCAATATGTATTTAACAAAAGTTAAGACAATTTAAGCGTGATGGGATTTTTGCTCTGGTTTCTTGTTGGAAATTATTCCCTATGGGTCAATCATTGTACTTTAAATGTCATTGTTATTTAAAGTATTTCTCCATTTGTTATCATATCATTTACATGTTTATTATGATGATTGTATCCTTGGATGTATCATAAAGATTGTCTTAAATGTCCCCGATCGGTCATCTATGCGGGACCGAAGATGAAATAAGACCAAGATGACTTTCATGAGGTATGGAGATACGAATCATAGTCTTAGGCACTTGTAAGAGTACAAGGTCTTGGACCAACCCACTATGAGAAAGCCGCAAGAATTAAGTCATAAGCTTATCTCATGAATAACCACGTCACAATGCCCTTTGACTGAGATCATCATGGATTCCTACATGAGAGTTGGTAATCTTTGACCTAGTCAAAAGTCACCTTTAACCGAGTGATGATAAAGGCTTCGTTCGAGATTATTGGTTTTCATGCGGAGGAATGTGAATGGTTAAGATGAGATTTGTTCCTCACATTTGTAGAGAGATATTACGGCCTCGATGAGTAAGTTCGTGAAAAGTATGGTCATACTACAATGGAAAAGAGTTTCCATTTCAAATCTTAGACTAATCAAGAATCATAAAAGAAATGGTCAAGAACAGGAGGGTGACACTATCCATACTTCATCCTTGACCAAATTATCGCATGACAAAAGGGACGTAGCATGGTTGTATGATAGGTTACATCGTATCATCGATCCTCATATGAATTGGATATTCGTAATGTCTTGCTAGAGGCCGCTTACAACTTGTGGGCTGCCAATTTCATGTGGGCTTACAGGGTCGCATACAAGAATAGTCCAACACAAGCTATAATGTCCAGATTCATTGAATCTAAGATACGTCTAAGATTTAATGAATACAATGTTTAATCCAGGGAGGATTGGTGTTTCTGTAATTTTTTATTTATTTTTAATCATATAAATTTTACCGAAACACCCTTCATTAATTCACCTAAAATTACTAACACACCATTCATTAATTCAAAACGACGTAGTTTTGGGGTCACTGGAGATAACTCTATCTCCAGTGACTAGAGAAATACTTTTCCTATATATATATGTATATAATATTATTATGCAGTATTTGTTTTGTATTTAATTTATTTGATAAATTAAATAACTAAAACTAATAGAGATATCATATCTCGATTTAATTTATGAAGATAAATTAAATCGGTTGGATTTAAATCGGATTAAATAAATAGATTAGATTAGATCTGTTGGATAGATATTAATTAAATTATTTTAATCAATTCAAATTTCAAAATTACTTAAGATTAATTTTGAATATTTAATATGGCCCATTAGGGTTTGAAAAATCCTATAAGATAATGAGCAAGTCGTATTAGATTGGCCGAAAAAAAAAAAACCCTAGAGGATACGGAAAATGACGTTGGAGGCGCTAACACGCGCACGTGTTGGGGTCTGTTCGTGTGATACCGGTAGAGGGAGCTGGTTTGTTGAGTTGGCTCTAGTAATTAATCAAGACGCATTCGGAAGAAAGGTACAATTCGACTACTTTAATTTATACACCATTGATAGATCCTCCATTGGGATTCAAAATTTATTTTGATAAATTTCTTCATTGCTGTTCGAATCCTAACATTTACAAGCTCATGTGTATTTTTCCCTTTAACTCTAACTTTAATAACATCAAACACTTAAAATTAGTGGCAAAAACCTAAGCACATGAAAAATCACTCAAAAACAATCTTTACATACTCTTTACTCAAATCAATATCGAAAAAATGAGCTCAAAAACCACTAGTAGGATAAACTAAATTGAAATCACCTTTATAAAGAAGAGACAAGCTCAAAACCAAACCCACGAACCCCAAAAGAAGAAATCAATCCATACACCACTAATAGGAGCACCCACAAACCCATAATAACTCCAAAACTCACGAAACCCTCAAAAGCACGAACGCACAAATGATGAAGTAGAGCTATAGAGTAGACTAGCGGTGGAGACAAGAGTAAATGCACCAAGGTACACTACTACAAAAAGGGGTTTTTAATTCCCTAAAAGGTGTTCTTTTTTATAAAAAGGAAGTAAAAAATAAAGGCGGTGACATTTTTGTAATTATATGTGAGAAAATTTGACTTTTGGCGTCTAAGTTTAAAAATTAAACGCCAAAAGTGATGCTTTTGGCATCTAAGTTTATATTTAGACGCCAAAAGCATCACTTTTGGCATCTAATTTTAAAACTTAGACGTCAAAAGCAGTCATTTTTTAGTTCGTGCCTTCGGTTCCGTGACTCTCATTCTCATTTCATCATTAGTTCACCTTTCTCTTCTTCCCTCTCTTACCTCTTGACCCTCTTGTCGCCTCAGATCTTGCCTTCGTTCATGCCTTCGGTTCATGCCTCTTCACATCGCCGTGCAAATCTACTCCCCCTCCCCGTGGCTGCCAATCTGCTCCCCTCCACATCACCACAAATCTGCACCGTCTTCGCTCAGATCTCCGATCTCCCTCACCGACGGTAATGGACGAACCACACCACCACCGCGTCACCGCAGATCTGCACCGTCTACACTCAGATCTCCGATCTCCCTCACCGACAGCGATGGACGAACCACACCGCCAGGTTTGTGCCTTCAGTTTGACGGTCTGAGTGTTTGTAGATCTCTGATTTTTTGTTTTGATTTTTGGCTTGTGATTTTTGTGTTTGTAGATCTATGATTCGAATCCATCTCGCTCAAATCTGTATATTCTAGATTCGATTATCTCGGATTTAGTTTGATTTTTTCGATTTGATTTTTATGTTGATTTTTGGATTTGAGTTTTGGATTTGTAATATTCCAAATTCGATTATCTTGGATTTCATTTGATTTTTCCGATTTGATATTTATGTTGATTGTATTAAAGACTATACTTAACGGTTATTGTTAAACAACCATGAAATATATGTAGTAATTTATGGTTATTTATAAACAACCGTCAAATATATGTGAACTATATTTTATGGTTGTTCACGTATAACCGTAAAATAAATGATACCATTTAAAAAAAAATATTCAAACTAATATATCATCATTATCTTATAAAACCATCAAATATTTGCTCATATACTTGACGGTTGTGTAAAATAATCATTATGTTTTTCATTCCTATAACTTTGCCTCTATATATGTTTTGATTTCATTAAAGCGCTAAGTATGGAGTGTCAACTATATATGCGCGATTTTGTAGTAGTGGGTTTTCTTACAAGAGACAAACTTCTTGGAATCAAACTGTTGGGATCCGTGCACACAGCGAAAGAATTCTCATCCATTAAAATTTTACGAATCTCATAAAGAGGATCTATCAACGGCGTTTAGATCAAGGTTTGTTAGAGAAAAACCGTACCTATGCGAACTCGTGAGCGACCTTTGCAAACACGTAGGCCAACACCTTCTTGTTCGACCTTTGCAAACACATGGGCTAACACCTTCTTGTTCGATCAATCTCTAGGAGACCATACGACTTAGATCAATATCTATTTATAGAGTTTCTAAAACCCTAATTGGGCCGTAGGAAAATATTCAAGACTAATATCAATTAGTCCTTGAATTTCGAATTTGGATTAATTATAGTAATTAAATCTGTCCAACAGATCTAATCTAATCTATTTGATAAATCCACATTAAAAGCTTTCTTTGATTTAATTTATTCCTATAAATCAAATCGAGATATGATATCTATCTATTTAATTAAATCTGATATACTATATCTCAACTCAATTAAATATGATATACTACATCTTTATTCCAAAATTAAATCTGAGATACAATATCTCTATTTGTTTTAAATATTTAATTTATCAAATAAATTAAATACAAAAAAATATTATATATAATATTATTATTTAATTTCAAATATATATATATATATATATTCATCCTAGATTAAATGTTGTATTCATTAGATCTTAGTCGACATATCTAAGATTCAATGAATCTGGAAACTATTGCTTGGGTTGGGCTATTCGTGTGTTCTACCCTGTAAGCCCACATGAGATTGGCGGTGGGCCAACATTGTACCCGGCCCACAAGTCGCAAGCGGCCTCTAGCAAGACATTGCGATTACCCAATTCATATGGGGATCAATGATACGATACAACCTATTGTACAACCATGTCACGTCCCTTTTGTCACGCAATAACTTGGTTAAGGATGAGGCATGGATAATGTCAACTTCTGTTCTTGACCATTACTTTCTCGATTCTCGTGTAGTCTAACAATTGAAATGGAAACTCATTTCCATCGTAGTATGGCCATACATTTCTCAGACTCACTCATCGAGGGGCCTAGTATTATCTCTCTACAAATGTGAGGGACAAATTCCATCTTGACCATTCACATTCCTCTGCATGAAAACCACTGATCCCAATCCAAGCCTTTATCATCACCCGGTCAAAGGTGACTTTTGACTAGGTCAAAGATCGCGACTCTCATGTAGGAATCCATGATGATCTCGAGTCAAAGGGCGTTGTGACGCGGTTATACATGAGATAATTAAGCTTATGAATAAATCCATGCGGCTTTCTCACGGTGGGTCGATCTAGCACCTTGTACTCTTACAAGTGCCAATGACTTTGACTCGTATCTCTATACTCATCAAAGTCATACTTGGTCTTATTTCATCTTCGCTCCGTGAAGATGACCAACCGAGGATATTTAGGATAATCTATAAGATAGATCCAATGACACGATTATCACTATAAACATGCAAATGATATGATAACTAAATGGAGAAATACTTTAATTGATAATAACGTCAAAGTACAATGATGCGCCACTAGGGCATAATTTCCAACACAAATTTCCTTGTGCTCATTGATGTGGCTGTTAAGGACATGTTGAACAATCGTCATAGTGGATTAATTTAGAGCTAAAGTTAATGATGAATGGGAAGTTTGCTTTCATTTGAGCTCAAATAAAAATCACGCCACCATTATTTATAAGTTTACAAACCAACAACACTTTAAAAGAATGTGAAAGATCACAAACATTAGTTTTTACAATGGAACATGAAAGGACACAAACCTAAATATGGGCTCTTTTATGGCTTTTTAATAAATGAATATGAAGGATCACATATTGCAACGTTTACGATGGAACATGAAAGAGTACAAACTTTTAATGACAAAGCCACAAACGGTGTTTAAAAAACTTAGAGAAGCCAAGGCCATCATAACAAATACTCAGGATCAACAAACAGTGTACGTATGAGTAGTTGAATGAGTTAAAATAAACCGAACCCATAAGGGAATCTGTTTTAAAAACCGCGATTGCCTCAACTACTTTTCATGATAGATAAAAGATAGATTGTCCTATTATGAAGTAGCTGTATTGTGCCAACACTATAATATATATAAATGTATTAGTGTTAACTTACATTAATTTCAATGGTATTGATATAAAATATAGAAGTCTGTGAGGAGTCTTTCTGAATAATGGGCTCATATATCAGCTCCTACGAAACTTTATCTGAAGTTTTATTTCATGATAAAATACAGTCTTTTCTTTTTCTTCTCTCATCTCTTTCTGATGTAGTATAAAACCGTTGTGAGCACCCACAAACACAGTAATGTGAGACATCACTTTTAGATTTTTCAAAGAATACATATTTTTCTATATATGGTTTCTTTTTCAATTTTGGGAGCATGGGTCTTCAAGATCTTGGCATTGAT
Source organism: Acacia pycnantha (assembly GCA_025563575.1). Classification (NCBI taxonomy): domain Eukaryota; kingdom Viridiplantae; phylum Streptophyta; class Magnoliopsida; order Fabales; family Fabaceae; genus Acacia; species Acacia pycnantha. The sequence continues at coordinate 1,051,171 of JAMWYP010000204.1, forward strand.
TGAGGGGTTTGACACATGTTGCAGGCAAGAAATGAGCCAACTCTGCTAGTTGTTGTACATCTTTGACGATGTCTTCCACACGTGCTGAGATTTCTAAAATCAAAGAAGCTAGGGTCAGCAGTTGAAACGTTTCCATGAGAACAAGTTGTGGAGAGCCATGTGCTTTTGTAGGGTTATTGACCGCATTATTTATTGGACTATTAGATTTTAATATTTCCTGAAGCTCTTGTGCCGTATTATTCATCTCCTCAACTAAAATATCAACACATGATGATTTTGTCATATTTCGATTTGTCTTCGCTATATCCCTTATAACACTCGAACAGTTGGCGCTCAGTCTCAAGGCCACATCACTGATTTGCTTCTTCATATCACTATGGTCCTGTTCCAAAGCCAATATATATATTCATTATATTCCAATATGTATAGAGCTAATGAGTTTTTTTAAATCTCACCTTTCAAGAACTTATTAAACCATGCATGAATAATGAGAAAAGATGTTTAAATATATGTTAACTACTACCTCCCGTCCTTAATATGAAAGCCATTTGGGCTGGATTTGGTTATAAATATAAGATACCAATCCACTTTTGTATTGTCTTCTAAATTTATAATTACTTTTCCAAGGTATCCCTATTAATTACACATATTAAGGTGGTTTCCATCTAAAGGTAGTCATAATTAAAAAGGGTACTTCGGGGAATCAATTCATATCTGTTGCAAATAACTAACTTAACTAATTTTCTTAATCTATCCAAATCAGTTAAGTAGCTCTTATATTAAGAACTGATGTAATATTTTATAAGAATTAGGGAGTGTAGTTAATTTAGGAAGTGCTAACATATTTGTCCACCTTCCATATTACATTTTTTTCCAAAGTATCCTTAGAACCACATTTCTCTCAAAAGTATCTTTCCATCTAATTAATTAAGGGAACCTTTGTGAAAAATAATTAAATACAGTAGACATTTTGATAAAGGTTTAATTTGGTAAAAAGGATTAAGATAAACTTCTCGAAATGTTTTTAGAAAAAGGACCGAAGCATTACACACACAAATATATATATATATATTCTGAAAGGTGAGTACAAAAAATATGTTAAAAAAATATTGCACATATAGAGTTATGATAGATAACTGTTTGAGTGACTAGCTTGCGATAAATTGTATGGCTCCTAATAGGAACACTTTTGTAGTACAAATTGCACTACAAAAGTGTTTCTATATAATTAGGACCGGAGGTAATATTATTAATTTAAAAAAATAAGAATACTATATATTTTTAATTTTAATTATATATTTATTTTGTTAAAAAAATTAACCAGTGATAACATTTCTAGTCTTGAATCATGCATAAAAAAAATCTTACAGACTGTAATACTCAATTTCAACTAGTTTATCAATTTAATAAATAACCTTGTTTTCTAAATTCACGCAGCCAAGAAGAGCATCTATGCAAGATGCGCAACTTCGCATTGATGCCCCTACTTTAAGATATTGCTTCCATGGATGACGAAATCTGAACCTGCCGTGGGCTGGTTCCCATCTTGCAAAATTAGCCTGTCCAATAAAAATATGGTAAACTTGTAAAATCCAAATCCAAATAGGATTAAGATTCAATTAGCACCTTAGAGTATTTTCTCCATCATAAAGTATATTGTGATTCTTCCATATTTTCAGTACTGAAAAAAATTAAATATCAGGGTTGAAAATATGGAAGATAAATCTAGAAAATAATTAAAATGGGAAAAATTAAAATCTGATTATTAAATGTTAAAGATGAGTACTCAAAATGAGAAAGATTAGTTTTGAAAATATGAAAAAGAGTTATGAAAAAATTAACTACGAAATTTTTGAAGGAAAAATTCGAAAACAAAATACTTTAAATAGGAAACTAGACGTACCTAAAAAAATACTGGATGAACCACAAAATACTTTAAGGTGTTGGATAGCCCCGGGGGCTACTTCAAAGTATTGGGTAAAGCTTAACGCATTCAATAATTTAAAGTAATCCATTATCGAATTTGTATACCTACCATAGAATCTTCTGCTCCCTTAGAACTCAGCACGCACTTGTAACCAAGCAATTTTTTATCATATTCTTCGTCACTAACATTAGAGGTTTGATCAATGAAGTACTGAGCCACACAACCTGAAATATTAAAACATATATACACATATATATACACTTAGCTACGCTCCAAGCAAGTGTAGTAATTAAGAATTACAGTAATTTATTTGAAGGGAGACTACCATCTAAAGAATTTGCGAGTTTGTCCATTTTTTCAATGATAGAAAAATGGAGCTCCTGACCCGCCCAAACGGGGCAAATGATGATGCTCGTGATTATGCAAAGAGATGCGCCAATTACAATGGTAAATATCCTTTGAAGTCCCATATCCAATAATTCGTCGGCCCGATAACCCGAGATTGAAATCAAGCTATAAGTGAGGATAAATATCACAGCACCATAATCAAATCGAGCCTTAATAATTGGGATGAATCTAGAGAACGTTGCAGCAGAAGCTGATGACCACAGAAATAACAATAAATAGGTTAACAAGATATTGGCTCTGTTCCGAATTTTTTTTATTAGAAGATTAATCAAAGATATATGAAAGCTCGCTCGAGATGAGTCTACCCAAATAGTTTCAGTTACTTTGATACAAGAGACTATGTTATTAATACTTAAACATTAACATTAAGATTAAATATTAAACAATAAATAATTTCATCACACTTTTAGTTTGTGAATAAAAATTTGAATTGTATATTTTGATAATTGATATTCATTACTTATATAGGGAACCAAGAAAAAAAACCAGGCAAGAGGCTTCTAATGCTCTATGCTCTAATGCCCTTTAAAATTTTCCAACCTTCTAGGTGTTTTTGTTTTTTTTCAATTTTCTAGTCATCATAAGATTCTACCTAAAATAAGTAATATTTTAATATCTTACCCGTATGAAATAATATAGTTTCTAATTTTTTTACGATTTTTCAAAAAATATATCAACTCTTCAAAATTTTAGAGTATTTTTCTTTCAAAAATCATTAAAAATTCAAAATTGTACAATCTCATTCCCTTGAGATAACAAAATGTCACATATTTTATTTTGAATCAAATATCAGTAGAAAAAAAGTAACAAATATTTTAGAGATTGGAGTATTATAGAGAGTGGAGCATTAGAGGTCCTTGCCCGACAAAAACCAGTAGATGGTTTGGCCGAAATAGCTTTTAATATACCTAACAGAAAGAGTGACACGCCTACAATGATTGGCTCGACATGATCTCCTGCTCTACTAGCTACCCACTGAACACCAACGGCAAGAAGCCCAGCAATGGATGTCGCACATATCCGATTTACAGTTCTGCTAATAGTCTCACCTGCATTAATTAATTATCCAATTAGTAGCTTAATTAATAATTACACACACACACACACATGATCGGATTATCATAGATGAGTTTAGATAATTTTCTCACATTTGCAGAAAATAATTGTAATTTTGAGTAAAATATACGTGGGAGGAGGTACCTTACCTGCTGTGTACTGAAACACAACAACCGCAGTCATGACTGCCCACATAGCATTTCCTCCAACTCCTTCATACAAAGGCTTGACGTAGTAGAAGAGGGAGACTAAAGTAAGAGCTATGGCTACCTTGATGGCATGAATAAACTTTCTGGGATCATTTACTCCTAACTCCCATGCTTTCTTCGGAAATTTCAACAGCTTAAACCCAACCCTAATATCCAGTGTTGGATCCTCTCAACTCCAAATCTCTCTGGCACCAAAATCTCCGATGATCCATCTCCGGCGGCCTTTATTCTCCATTCAACTTCATTACCCATCTTCATAAAAGCATGTAAATTCCAAAAGTAAACCCACAATGTGAACTACCTCTCTAATAAATAACTATACTAAGTTTTACATAGAAGTAGCTCAGATAGAAAAAGTGGGGTGATATATGTAGATAATGACTAAGATTTGAACTCTATTGACCTACGAGCACCTTGGGATGATATTGGTCATTGCCGTGATTGCTATCAAATATACGTATATTTATAGAGATGGTGTTCTCTCTTCTATCATGTCAGCTCAGGATTGAGGAAATTAATTATTTCAAATTCCGTTAGTGGGGGTTCGCTTTAATCTGGAGTGATTTCTTTTCTGAAAATCTAGCACTGTGGGACGCGGATAGCTTTATGATTCCCCCTCTCTACTTACTTGAAAATGAAATAATCGCATCCGTACATCAGCCATCACTCTTGCCAATCTTGGAGTGAAGTTAGGTAAGAAATATTTTAAATGAACGCATAATCAAGGTAAATCATAGTACTTTAATATGGACAAGAGGGGTTTGTTTTAGTCCTAAATATGAGACCCCAATCCATTTCGCCTCACAAATTTATAATTTTTCTTCAAAAGTATCCCTATAATTAATTCCGCATATGGTATTGGGGTTTCCAGAAGGGGTGATTATAAATTTATAATGCATACATGATTATAAATGGTATTTTAGGAAATCAGACACACATTTTTCATATATAACCAGTTTAACTAATTTTCTTAATACCTGTAAATTATCTAACTATTATATTTAGGACTAAGGGAGTATTGTAAAACTCTAGAGTATTCAATGAGCTTACGGGCACTATACACTATATTGCAAAGATTTGCGCACCCACTTAATTGCTTTAAAAAATAAAAATTGTCATGTGTTGATCAAATTGAAGTTGTGGGATAAAAGAATTGAAAAACATATCAACTTGTGGACGCACTCAGGGGATTCGTATTGTTAACGTGGTGCAAGTCATGAAGCACTTGTCTATTATAATAATCCCTATGTCATATTACCAGAAGAACAATAAATTAATTAAAATGAATCGCAATGATGACCTAAAACCAGAATTAGAGCCGGTGCCAGCTGATATTAGAAGTTCTCAAACGTGGATTGCAAGTGGATAACGTGTTTTAAATTATCTTTTGCCGTGAAATATGTTTTATGTACATAAGATAAAGTAATTGAAAGAAATACCAGCAAGCTCTTCATTCAGGTGGTAAGCGGCCTCATTTTAATAAGTAGGAGAATACAAGTTATAATATTAGGGAGTATGTACACTTGTTCATAGAGGCGAAAATCATATCCTCTGTGCTCTAAGCCTATACTTGACCTAATAAAAAAGTAATTGAAAGAAATGCTATCAATAACATCAATAATATTCTCAAATATTTTTACAAGGAAATGAGTTTCCCTTTCCAATATGGCTCACTTTAAACTGTAGTCGGAAAGTTCTTTTTCTGTTTTTGTGTTTTTTATTTGTTTTTGCCTTTTCACATAGCATTGTACTAGAAGTGGAAACCCCAATATGGGCGTGTTCGGTCGTATAAATATTATCCATTTATCAATGAATGAAATAAATTAGGTCATGAATAGGATACTTTGAAAGCTAAACAAGAGCGAGCAATATTTTTAAGTCACGAATAGGCTTGTTGGACAATGAATACACTACACAGCCCTTATCTCTTTCTGCGCCACCAATTGCACAGATAATATTGAAAGGCCAATCCGCCTATCACATTACCTGTATTGTAAAATATCTTGATCTTTGATACGTGCCAAAATTGTGATGACTGATGGGTTGAATTTGCCACATCTGCATTTTTCTAAAACAATTGCTTTGTTTTTAAATTATACCACCCTCAGCCCTTAATACAAGACTCACTTGACTAATTTTATAAATCTGATAAATTAGTTTAGCGAAAAATAATAAATATAAGCACTTTAAAATAATTTATTTAGTTTCATTAACCTCCCCAAGTTAATCACTTAGGTCTTGTATTAAGAATCAGTGGCAGTATATTAAATTTTTGTTTTCTTTCGGAAGGAAACTGACGTACCTTTGAATCCGATGGAGTGGTTTAGTGGCTAGCCCTCGCAGAATAGTGTCATGGTGTCGATCTTTTCAAGTTACAAGTCAAATGTCACTAGTAGAAGGGGACAGAATTAGGTGCACAGTAGTTTTTGTCCCGAGAAGAAAATTGTTTTCTTCTGAACCCTACTCTCTGTTCCTTAACTAATGACATTTTCTGTGTAAATCCAACAACACCCACACCGTAACTTACTGTTTCACAAGGGACGTTAAACTATGGTATATTAATTTCTTTCACTTTCTTTATCCACTCACACTCTCATATAATTAATAGTTAGAAAGCATACAATAGTTGAATAAATTATGAGTCAATTTTTTAAACCCACCATTTAAGAAAATTGTACAAACATTTTAAAATACGAACCTATATGCCAACATTGATCATCAGTCGGTGAAAGATTTTGGGGCCTACCTGTAATCTAATTTATTGACTTGAGAAATTGGAGTACCATATGGACTCCGATTACGCTCCACATCAAATAACACCATTGACGAGAAGAGATTTTCTAAGACGGTGAGAAGAAGAGTTCATACTTGAGAGTTCAGTTTCTTGCACACAACTACTCTTTATTTTTTTCCTTCAAAATTTTACTCCTAACCTAGCTCATCCCAGTAGGGTAGGGATCGAGACCAACACACACTCACCACATACCCACTTTGGGTTAGATCCCACAACCTCCCATTTTAAGAGGGGTGTGGGTTGCTATGTTAGCCAAAAGCTCTTGGCCTCTCCTCCTTTTTTCTGCCCAAATAATGCAACATGCATATGATTCAGTAACTCCTTTTCAAAGAATGTAATGAGCTTAGACACTAATCTACTAAGGATGGACTAGATATATACCCCAACATCTATCACTCATACTTGGTGAATTTGTTATTATAGGTCGAGTCGCTGTCTCTTCCTTCTTTCATACTTGGTGCTTTGTCAGGAGCACATGGGCACGTTGTTTCCATTTGGGTGTTTGTACTGTCAAACCCCTAATATTTCGACATTTATCAGAGTAATAACGCACAGCTCAGGGGACGAACATAAATAACATAAACATGCTGATATATAGAAATTGTTTCCTTGGACCGAGCACGCTTAACCTTAATGTACTAGTGCAAAACACTGGTACAATCTTCCAATCACTTCTGAGCATCAACACCCCATGACGGCCCTTGCCCCAAAAGTTGTGCCAAACGTCTTCGAACAACCAAATACCAAGTATAGGCTGTATATTAGTAGTGGCACATATGGTCTAGCACATACTTCATGATGTGCTCCATGAAAACAATAAAGTTTTCATCCGGACCCGTTCCATAATCTCATTCTTCTTCTGTAAAGAAGTACAACATGGTGCAGATCCAGATATCATCCGGAAATTCTAAATCGTGAAAGCCCAAAATATGTCAAAGCCCTTAATATATCGACATTTATTAGAGTAATAATGCACGGGCAAACAGAAATAGCATAAACACACAAATATATAGTACTTGATTACTTAACAGGGGTTCCCTTAGAGTTTGTACATAATATTTACAAATCCCAAAAACTTAATTACAAAACTATAGATAACCAATGTCCATACTTGAACAGGATCAAAACCTTCATTCTTTGGTATCTACGGCCTTGTTGTTGGAACCACATCTGTTGTGTTGATCACAACCTAAATTTGTGGAAAGGGCTAAGATTCATACGAATCTCGAGTAATAGATGATCACTCACATAAAATGCATATGCTAAATATGGTAGTCAACCAACAAACACCACTTGTGCAAAAAAGGGATTTAAGATCGTCTCATTTAGAGCGGATCATCGACTCCCGGTCTTAAAGGTGTGGCCAGGTGGCAGTTTGTAAATAAAAAGAACTTCTTATACAATGAAGGGCTATAAGACCGCCTCATTTAGAGCGGATAATCGAAGCACCGGGTCTTAATGGTGTGGCCAGGTGGCGATTTTGTAAATAAAAAGAACTTCTACACAATGAAGGACGCCTCATTAAGATAGGACTAAGTATCGGCGGCCCTAAAGTGTGACCTGGTGGCAAATTTGTAAATATAAAGAACTTCTTATTCGATCAATTTTCATAGATCTTATCCGAGACTGTTAAAATAACAACCGGTCTTAAAAATGTTAATAAAAAATTGAAATATCAATTACTTTTATAGAGAAATCTCATCAAGGCGAGTTATATTTTCTACACTCCAAAATATTACGGAAAAATATAAATATAAAGGTATTAAAGTTTTAAGACCGAACATATATAATAGCCGCTCTTAAAACTTTGACTTTTAAGACCGGTCTTAAAATTTGTCCAGGTACTAAAGTTTAAATTAAAAATTAATAAATGTTAAGACCATAGTTCTGAGAATGACCGGTCTTAAAAGTTAGACTTTTAAGACCTAGGACAAAAATTTGGCCTAAGTACTAAAGTTTGAATAAAAATTAATTAATTTTAAGACCGGACATATAGAAAGACCGGTCTTAAAGGTTATCTTTTAAGACCGTATATAGGTATATGTCCGGTCTTAAAAATGAGGAGCCAAATAAACGTTACTTCGCGCGGAAGCTTTTGTCACTCTCACTGAAGAACCCCTGTTCACGTTGCGAAACCCTTCCTGTTGCATTACCTCTCTTCCTCACCCCGCGTACCGTTAGCCTCTGTTACTCCCTCATTTTCTCAGGCATTCCTCTCTTACTGTCTTGAAAATGAACGGTGAAAACGATTCCACTCGTGTTCCTGAAACTACAGATACTGGTTTGACTGGTGAGGGTCGGACGAACGAACCCTCTTCATCTCACATTGAGCCTCCTCAGCGCCGTGCACGCCGTGGTAGAAGCGGCACACGAATGATGGAAGTATCCCTTAGTCGGAATTCTGGGACGAAGCTCGAGATTCTTTTTGATGAAAATTTGCAACTTTGTCGGTCCTAATAAAAGCACATATACTAGTTTTGTCGGCGCTCTAGTACGCAGCAAGGTTAGCATTTTGACAGATGAGTGGAAAAATGTGGACCAAAAAAAATAAAGGATCCTATGTGGGACACTATCCAGCTTACATTCACCGTCCCTGATTCTGAGAAGTTGAAAGACTCAACATTGTCTTATTGTCTTGGCGGTTCAGGAAGTTTAAGACCTTTCTGGCTAACACTTATATTTTTGCCGAGGTTCAGCCTGACCATAAACCCTGGGACAAGTACAAATTTATTGATGAACAAACTTGGCAACAATTTGTTCAGAAGCGGACCACTCCTGAAGCTCTGGTGAGTTTATATTTAGTTTTGTTTGCACTTTTGTTTGCTTATTAACCTGTGCGGATATGTGAATGTTATTGTGTACATCTAATCCTGTTAGTTAAATGGTTTGTGTGTGAATAGAGGTATACATTTCTTGCCTTTGTCCTGCATCAGAGGAGCATGTCCCAATTCCATGCTAGTCTGATATGTAAACTGTAATGGCAATGGTTCGTTCTTTGTTAGTTAGTAAGTATGTTAAGCGTGTAATGGTTTCGGTGCAAGTAGTTAGTTAGTTATTCTAATATGTGTAGGAACCATTTATGATGAATGAATGAATTGACCGAGTTGGCAACAATTACGCAACTCCCTTTCCTTTGGTTTTCCCAATTTCTTCTACAATGCTACATCTTCCTTAAGTATAATGTTGAAACTTGATGAAGTGAATTTGACTAATGTTTGACGTTCATATCAAGCAGAAGTTCTCTAATTTTTGTTAGTGACATGGCTGGAATTCATAATTGATATATAGTTGTTTTCAATCCGATTCACAGAAAATAAGGGAAAAATATCAGGAGATTGGGAGAAAGAATGATTGCCCACACAGGGCTTCTCGCGGCGGATATGAAAAGGCCGAAAAAGATTTGATGGCAGCCAAACGGAAGAGATTGGAAGATGAAGTTGAATCCAATCCTTCTACGGTAGTTGACCAGCCGCCATCTCCAATACGTCGCGAGGAGTTGTGGTTGTATATTCGACAAAAGCCAAGCGGCGCCTACACGAGTGAAAGAACTCGTGTAGTTGCTGAACAAATTGTAAGTATCGATATTGTTATTTTTTACTTACTAAACATGTTTCATCGCTAAGCTTCTCGTTATCGTATCTTACAGGAAGATCTTAAAAAGAAAGAGCGAGAGGATCTTTTGCGTCGGACGGGAGGAATGATGTTTTGACCGTGCGACAGAAAACCGATCACTCGGGCGTGTAAGGGGATTGGAGGACGGATAGGCCTAAAGCAAAATGTTTCAATCTGAGATGAGCAATATGAGGGAGGAGATGGAGAAAATGAAGTTTCTCCTGAGCTCTCGGCCAGAGACCAGTGTGGATCCCTTGACACTTTCAGCTGCACCTATGCAGCAGAGCACTAGAGGGAGCTGCATTGTTGGACAGTCAGAGCAACCTTGTCATCTGTATGTGGAGGATCGTGATAGTCATAGACAATTGGTTGCTAAAGGGACTGTCCACAACTTGGGATCAAGCGTACACCACGAACAAATGGCCGATGATGAAGTCGAGTGTCAGTTGAAGAGGTGATCTTTGATGCACCTGTCCCTCTCCCAACTGACGAGCTGAAGCTTGTGAGTGATGTCAAGGAACCTTCATCTCTTGGCCAGTGAAGCTTGTAGATGTCTCTACTCCTCCCCAAGCTCCACCCCCTCCTCAAGTTTCATCCCCTACTGCTAACTTGACGGCCAAAGAAAAAATAAAAGATTTGGTAGCCAAAAAATGGTTTAAAGATAAATCGTGGCCTGTCGATGAAGTAGTAGGCATCCCAAATCCCGATCCGGTTTACTTTGATAATGAAGATGTAGAGTCCATGCCGCTTCGGAAAGGAGTTACTAGTCCATGTGTTCAAATATTTATGAAGTAAGTATCTTCTTCCTTGATTACATAATTTAAATGCATCGTTTAGACACACATACATATATACTAATTCCCGATCGATGTCATTCTTGTAGGTGCATGCACGAGAAACCGGTTCAACAGGCGAATTTGATTTTGGGTTCTTGTGCCCGGTGTATGCAAGTACAACACTACCTCTGGAAATGAGACAAGAGTACATATCAAAGAGGTTGTGTCAAGTGCCAAGAAAGGTGTACTTGTTTCCATATCGGCTCGGGTACATATATATCACAATTCTTGTATGCAATTCACTTAATTATATTATGCTACATATATATATATATCACCGAGTACTTTATCTTTGTGAATTTTCAGCAACCACCGGCGAGTTGGTCATCATGAACATGGAGTCGCATTATGTTATCTTCTTATGCTCCCTTCACTGGATCCATCGCTTGTGTTGAAGCAGATCATCAACGAGTAAGAATGTCATTTTGATTGTCTTTTCGAAATCTCTGTTGTGAATTTTCAGTGAACAGTACTGATAAATTTGTGATTTTGATGATAGTGGCATGAAGATCTTCCAAGTTGATGTAAAAAAAGCGTGGGTTCGAGCTCACGAGATCCTAAATGGCACAAAATTAAGGTTAGTACATATTTGGACATGGCATAATTGCCTTCGAAGTTGGTCAAGTAAGCTATATATGCTCTTATATATATTTATTGTTAATTTTAGACCCGTCGGCAACCGCAAGAATCGAACTTATGTGGCCCGTACGTCATGAAACACATATATGATATTGTGACGGAGGGAAAGACTAAATTCACTTTAAGGGTAAAATGTTATGGTTGAATTCAGTCACTGATGGCTTAATGTTACATATGAAATATGCACGTAATAATATGTTATTTCTGTTTCTGTCTTTGATGTTACAGAGGTTTGCCTGTACAAAGCCATTTTCTGATGATGAAGTGGAGCACATACGCTATGTGTTTTGTGAATATCTGTATAAACTGGTCTTAGAAAAGCTAAGTCAGGACAATGATTAATGTCCTAAATTAATTCCTTTGTAAATAATATATGCTAGCTGTAGCAACAATAGCCTTCTGTACATACATTATTTGTTTATTTTTTCGACTAGCTAATTCATTCATTTGTAAATATAACGCAATGTAATTCAATAATAAATTTGTTTATTTTTTCGAACAATTTGTGTGTGTCCATTTTGGGTTTCTGAATAAATGGGATGGTGGATAAAGCTATTTAGTGCTTGAAATTTGAGGTACGGGCGGATGTTGTAAATGAGCCAGAAGAGGCTCTGAAAAGTATTCACGACTTTTAGGACCGTATATTTGTTAAAAGTACGGTCCTAAAGGTCTTCGTCCATTTTAAGACCGTATATTTAACAAATATCCGGTCCTAAAAGTCTTCGTCTAATTCTAAAAAATAATGGTAGAGACTTTTAGGACCGTATATATGTCAAATATCCGATCCTAAAAGTCTAGAAAATATACGGCTAAAATATTAGGACCGTATATTTGTTAGTTGTCAGGTCTTAAAAGTCTTCGTTTATTTAATAGTTTGCCGAAACCTTTAGGACCGTATATTTGTTAGTTGTCCGCTCCTAACTTTAAATTTTAAAATAAGGCTTAATTTTTAGGACCGTGGATTTATTATACAACCGGTCCTAATATTCAAGACTTCTTTTTTTATAATAGTTTGTCGAAACCTTTAGGACCGTATAATTGTTAGTTGTCCACTCCTAACTTTAAATTTTAAAATAAGGCTTAAATTTTAGGACCGAGGTTTTATTATAGGTCCGGTCCTAATATTCTTCATTTAAATAGAGTTGGTGATTCGGTTTTCAGACATATCGTTAGGGTTCAAGGCAACCATGTTTCTGGCGATCTTCTCAAGTTTTGTGCTTCGTTGTCCTCGTTTCTACTTTTCTGGTTGTGAAGATCATCATCGGTGTCCCTTTTCTTTTGTCGGAAAAAGAAAGAAGATAACGAAAAGGACACTGAAAATGTTCACAACAAGACAAGTAAAGAGGACGACAACGATGGTCCAAACTTGAGAAGAGTCGTCACTCTGTTTGTTTTTATTCGAAAAAGGTAAATAATGTTTTTTGTTTTGTTTTGTATGGTCGCAACTGTTAACTTTATTCTGCAAATTTTTAAGATTGATCACCACGAAGAGGACAATGTTTTGTTTGTTCTTGTTGTCGGAGAAAAAGAACATAAAGTTAAAGGCAAACAAGGAAGGCGATTGGGAAATAAAAATTTTGATTTAATAATATTTTTTCCGCTTTGCCTTGTGAGGCAGCAAGTAAAAAAAAATTAAAAATTTCTAATCCTCCCCATCGTTGTCGGAGGGGAGGGAAGGGTCGGAGACGTTGTCATCGAGATGTATGGTACTTAACGTCATTGGCGTCGAGTACCGCGTTCAGCTTGTTGTTGACGGCGTGATAGACACAAGCAGCTTGGCCCAAGCTTCGGTCTATATGATCGACGCGGGCTATCAGTGCTCCAAGATCGCGCGAGGTTCGGGTTCGGAGGCAACGGAGGAGGATATGGAGGTGCCTCGTGATTTCGCCCTGCAGAGGACCTCGTCGTGGTGGAGAAGCCATTACGGTGGAGGTTCTAGGAGGAGATGGAGATGAATGTGAAGAAAGTAACAACGGGTTTAAATAGAGAACCCATCCTGAAGAATGTGAAACGCCGGAAACATTAACGAGGAGACGCATATTTGCTCAGAATACGAGGAGACGCCTAGTTGGGAAGTTTATGTGGAAGCCGAAGAGACTCTGAATCATTCATTTCAACATGGGGAAGGGACTTTGCTGTTTGAAAAGAATGAACTTTTAATACCGGATACTGTGTAAGATCCGTTCTTAAAAGTAATTTTTTAACCAAAAATTCTTACTTGAAAAAATAAATTGAAATATAATAATAAATGAGTTTTAGGACCGGATACAAAGTAAAATATCGGTCTTAAAAATGATTTTTAGGATCGGATATATGATAAAAGGACGGTCTTAAAAGTAATTGAATTAAAAATTGGTTTTAGGACCGGATACAAAATAAAAGTTCGGTCTTAAAAGTTTGTTAAAAGTAAATGACTATTAGGACCAGATATTTTGAACAAATACGCTCTTAAAGTAGAAACATTAAATTCATTATATAACAATTGACAAATTCATCATCGATATTTATCTCTCTGCTATCCGTCCTTATATACTCCACACACTACCTCTTTGTCCTTGTTAACTCCTCACTTCCTAGCTCTCGCCCCAACTTCTCAAATCCTCAAACCATGGTTAGATACAAGCAAAGCGCTCGTAGGGGTCCATACACGCCTCAAGCTCGTGTCATGGTTAGATCATTATATGGTGCGCCTCCTCCCGGCGACAAGGTGCGTCGTATTGTTTCCGAAGACTCTCGGGTCGTTGGACCCATTGTTATTTCTTCGGATGATGAAGAGATTGCTCATGCCGCACCCCCTCGATCCTTACGCGATCCCGTCCTTGCCGAGTTCATCCGTCATCTTGAAGCTGGCCATGCAGATGTTCGTAATCCCCCTCTCCAACCTGTTGGCCCCAGCGCGCCTACCTCTGATCCATTCATATTGCGGGTGGAGAGAATAAGACAACAACTTGCTGATCTCCGGTGGGAAATTAATGCTCTTCACGCCGAAATCGCCGAGGTTGTTCAGTCAGATTCTTGTGGATGATAATATTCAGCTTGTTTTTCTTTTGTTTTTTTGTTGTGTATATATTCAAGTAATGTAAGAAACATTAAGAACACTTAACATTTTATAAGTAACGGATCTAAAGAGTATTTGAATTTTAGGACCGGGTGTTTTATAAACCTCCGGTCTTAAAACTTAAAAGACTAATAAAAATTTAGGACCGGATACTTTTAAAACTCCGGTCTTAAAATGTTAGTTTAATCTTTAGGACCAGACATTTAATTAATCAAGGTATTAAAAAAATCCAAAAAGCTAAATAAGGTATCTTTGTCGCACGGAAAATTAAATTTCCCTCTCGATCTCTTGTCTTGCCGAAAGTGAATACTCGGGTTCCGACTCGAAATTTCCCTCTCGGCTTCGTCGCAGCTTCGCGTACCTCTCTCGACAATCACTCTCGGTTCCTTAGCTAAACTTCTATAGATGAAGCTGTAAGAGATGTTTCGGTTAAAACTTTATTATTTTCCAGCTTATCGTTCTTGGTTTTTCATGGGTTTAACGAAATTGGTGTAATGTTGTTATGGGTATTCTCTGTTGTTAATGAATATTGATTTTTGAAGATTATATTTTCACTTTAGACCTACCCAACTGACCAACAAGTGTTTTTAGGTTACTCTTGTTGTCTTGTCCGCAACATCAACGTTCGTGAGCGGAGAAGTAAGACGACTCGGCAAACGCATTTGAATTTATATGCTACGAGTTAGTCCACAAGACCTTCATCCCCGCATTTAATTTCCTCGTCTTGCATTTATTTTGGTTCTTGGATTCACTGTGATGCATTTATGACCAAAAGTGATTCTTAATTTGTTATGCATTTAATGGGCAAGTTCCTCCGTAAAAGTGATTCTTTGAGACAATATTTGCATTTGGAGTTGGCTTATTTTATATGCAAGTTTCAATTTTTTTGGATTATGTATGATCAATGATTTTCGTCTATAATATATAGGAATTCTACTATGGATCACGGTTGGATAGATGCTTTACGAACGAGTGTTGAATATCAGAATGGGGTTAGGGAATTTATAGAATTTGCTAAACAAAATGCCCATGATGATGGGGGAAGTATTATTGCCCTTGTGTGAAATGTTTGAATGAGTATCGACTATGTCCTGAAGTTATACGCACACATTTAATTTGTCACGGATTTTGTAAGACTTATACAGTATGGGTATGGCATGGTGTAAAAGTGCCAAGTGGGAAAAACATGGGGAGTGGCCTTTGATGATAATGACACGGATATGGATGATCGCATAGAGGACATTATCCGTGATGTAGGAGAAGAGGCTTTTGAGCGATCACATGCATATGGTAATATGTGCGGTGATGCGAGACACCGCTATACCGTGGGTGTAAAAATACCAATTGTTGAACGCTGTATTGAAATTGGTAAGCTTGAAGGCACGTCATGGATGGAGCGACAAGAGTTTTTCAGAATTGCTTGAGGCTTTGAAGGACATGCTTCCGATTGATAACGTGTTGCCGCATCGCTACTAAGATGCTAAGAATATACTTTGTCCACTGGGGATGGAGTACAAAAAGATCCATGCATGCCCGAATGATTGTGTATTGTATAGAAAAGAGTTTGAAGAGAAGCGAGTTGTCCGATATGTGAAACCCCACGGTACAAGTCGATAAGGGGCCCGCAAAAGTGTTGTGGTATCTTCCAATCATTGATTGTTTACAACTTATCTCCTATGTTATGCATGAAACGAAAGTACATCATGCTGTCTATGTTGATTTCGGGACCAAAACAACCCGAAAATGACATAGATGTTTACCTGGAGCCCTTGATCGAAGACTTGAAGGAGTTGTGGGAAGAAGGTGTCGATGTTTTTGACTCTTTCAAGAAGGAGGTCTTTAAAATGAGAGCCATGATATTTTGTACTATAAACGACTTCCTAGCATATGGGAACTTGTCAGGGTATAGTGTAAAAGGCCATAAAGCATGTCCGGTTTGTGAAGAAGGCACATGCTACCATCAACTTCAACATGGAAGAAATACAGTGTATCTTGGACATAGGAGATTTCTTAGACGGGGCCACCCATATCGTCGATTAAAGAAGGCCTTTTTGGTGGCCAAGAGTATGAAGAAGCTCCGGTGGCATTGACTGGGAGCAAGTGTATGAAAAGGTTAAAAATATCGAGTGTCATCTTCGGTAAGCTGGAAAGAGTAGAAAAGAAACAAATATATGGAAGAAGAGATATGTATTCTTTGATCTTGCCTATTGGCGCAATCTTGATGTGAGACACTGTATTGATGTCATGCATGTGGAGAAGAACGTATGTGATAGTATTGTGGGCACGCTTCTCAACATACAAGGTAGTTCGAAGGATGGTGTGAAGGCAAGATTGGATTTGCAAGCAATGGGAATACGCAAAGACTTGCATCCAAGGCCATATGGGAAGAGAACTTATTGTCCCCCGGCTTCTCATACTTTGTCTAAGGATGAGAAATGAAGCTTTGTGAGTGTTTACATGGCACAAAAGTTCCCTCGGGGTATTCTTCAAATTTTAAGAGGCTTGTCTCGATGAAGGACTTGAAATTAGTAGGCCAAAAGTCGCATGACTGTCATGTCTTGATGCAACAGCTACTCCCAGTAGCTATTCGAGGGATCGCCGAATATGATCTTCGGGTCGTTTTGACTAGACTTTGTTTCTTCTTCAATGCGGTTTGTAGTAAAGTGTTCAAGATTGAAAAGTTGGATGAATTGGAGAATGAAGGATATCTTATCTTGTGCCACCTTGAAAAGCTTTTTGTTCCTTCATTTTTTGACATCATGGTTCATCTCATTGTTCATCTAGTGAGGAGATAAAGTTGTGCGGCCCTATCCATTTACGGTGGATGTACCTATTGAAAGATCTATGAAATTCCTAAAAGGGTATGTGAAGAACGCGCACCGGCCGAAGCATCAATTGTTCGAAATATGTTTGAAGAGGCCATGGAATTTTTCAAAATTATTTGGCCAAAGTAAGACATATTGGGCTTCCAAAACGTCGCATCTTTGAAGGGGTAGACGTGGGGATTCGGTAAAGAGTGTGGATCCCGATGAATTGTCACAAGTCCACTTATACATCTTGAATAATGTTGATGAAGTTCAAGCCGGCATATCTGCACAAAAAGAGGCTGTAAGGAAAGAAAACCATCGAATGACCGAACAGAGGTTGATTAGGGAGCATAATGAACTTTTGCAAAATGGTTCAAACAAAAGGTCGAGGGATCTGAATGTGTTTCGACACAATGAAATGGTTAGCACGTGGTCCCGAGGTTGAAGTCATAAGTTGGAATTCGTATGTGATCAATGGTTATACATTTTACACGAAGTCCCTAGATGATAGGAGCACGGTCCGAGCAGGTGGTGTTATGTTAGAGGTGAATCTATGCACTTCTCCAGTTCAAAATACAAGAGGCCTAAATTGGCGGTCATGCCATATTATGGGGTTATTGAAGAGATTTGGGAGGTGGACTAATGCAAAATTAGATTTCCCATCTTCAAATGCAAGTGGGTTAATGTCAATAATGGTGTTCAGATCGATCGGCTAGGATTTACTTTAGTCGATGTCAATAGTAGAAGTTTTGGAGATGAACCTTTATTATGGCAGACCATGCAGATGAGGAAAGTCATTCAAATTATGGTCTTCCCGATAGTACTCCTTTTCAAGGGGTCTAGGACATGAACGAAGAAGATGAAGCGGATAATGAACCCGGCATAAGAAATGATCATCAAGAAGGGATATGGGAGGATATCAGTTTATAAAAGAGTCAATTCATAAGGTAATATTCATATGCAGAATTCTTAGAAAACTTTAAGGTTTTAACTATATATATTATATATTCCTTCTATGTTACGTTCTTAATTAAACAATATAATGTCACGCCGACTATGAATTTGTTCTTGTTTTGTTTTTGTGGCGGGATCCGATTCAAAGGGGCATGTTATAAAGAGGATGCATGTTACATTGTTGGGTGGGAATCAGATGAAGGCATGGTGAATAATATATTGGACTACATGTATGTTGATTTACGTGCTGTATTGTAACTCATTGTGATTGTAATTAGTTATATATCTTAGCTTATTGTATAAATTACTTTAGCTGTTGTAGACTTAAGGCCACATAACTCATGGTGGATAATTATTTGTATTCTTTTTCCCAATTCAATTTATTCATGTTCATAGCTTGTAGCTTAAATTAAGTATATCGACTTTTATGTGCTGTTTTGGATGGTGGATTTTGTGTATTATATATGATCGGGAAGAACGAACAGGGAAAAAAATTTGGGAAAATTTAGAGCGCAAATAAATAAGACGGTCTTAAATGTTCAATTGTTAAGACCGAGATGTATATCCATGACCGCTCTTAAAGGTATTAAGCCGGCCTTAAAAGTTGGTCTTTTAAGACCGGTCCATTTATAAGTGCGGTCTAAAAGTTCAATTTTAAGACCGGATGTATATAACATCCGGTCTTGAAAGTCGACTTTTAAGACGGGATCGGTCTAGGATATTACTATTTTTAGGACCGGGTTTATTTTTGTCCGGTCTTAATATTCGGATCTTTTAAGAGCGGTCTAGTTTTTGTCCGGTCTTAAAGTTTGAGTTTTAGGACCGAACAAAAATATTTCAGATCTATTTAGTACAAATTTTAAGACCGAAGGTTTAAAATGTCTGGTCTTAAAGAAACTCTTTAAGACCGGTTCTATGTCCGGTCTTAATAGGGAGACTTTTAATACCGCCTGGAACAAGACACATCGCGGGTCCACTCCTAATATACCTGTTTCGTCCGGTCTTAAAATCCTTTTTCCACTAGTGCACATTCAACATTCGAGAGATACACATTATATTCAGAATCAACTACAATCATAGGACCCAAACGGTACATTCGCGGACTCGATATTCAATTGGGCCTCTGCCCTTCTCATCCGAATGCTTAATAGGTTTTGTGATCCAAGGACCCACTAGCCCACTAGGCCGTACTGCCTATCTCATGTTCACAACACAGATAACACAATGGTTCACACTTGCACTTTAGGCAAATATCAAATCCTATAATTACATATTCATAGACGGACGAGTTACTACTTATCCAAGCTCTTCAGTATCTTAAGATACTAGGGTTGGTTATCTTTAATATTATTGCACTAATCCCAGCGTGTAACAAAAGAGATCAATTGCCCATACTTTCTTATTTTCATATAAAAGCCAAAAGTGGCGAGAATTTTCAATCAACTTGAAAATTCATATATTTATGTAAAGATATCCAATTGTAGTGATTTGAAAGGCTATGCGACCTTTATTAAGTCTAACTTTAAGAAAAATTTCTTTCCACTAACAAATACATGCATAGTGTTCCATAATTATCAATCAATCCTCACTTGGTCCAAAAACTTTCCTAATTCAATACCCAACTTCATAACTCATAGTATATAAATCCAGTTGACTTATATGACCCACCAAATTAAAGCTTGACATGTATACTTTCATTTGGAAAATATCATGGTCATTGGACAACACTATTTTACCCAAAAATATAGTGCATCCAATGCGCCATGCGGGGAACCCTAATTGGCACCATTATTGTAGCTTTTGGATTCCAAATCCATTCCTTCTAAAATCATACCAACAACATGTTCCTACACAATTTTTCCCAATGCATCCATTGGAGAACTTAAAAATAGCAAAATCATTCCCCTTCTTCATGCCACATTCGTGAGAATATTAGGTTTTGAAAAACAATTCACAATTTACTAACTAAACTAGGTTCATTTGCTTCCAAAACATCATGTAACCACATGTATATGAACAAAACATCATGAAACCCTAAAAATCCAATTTCGCGAAACATTAGGGTGTCCCAATATATTCATAAAACTCATCAAAACTTCAAGAGAATTGGTTCAAAATGAAGCTTAGGCTTACCTTATCGCAATTCTACAATTAGTTTGAAAATATGACGGCACTACGTCTAACTAGATGGCACGAAACTCCTCTGATAAGAAAATTGAAACTGTAGGAATGAAGCTCTCAATGACTAGAACAACTTTTATGAAGAGTGTTCTTGGATTTGAGGTGGTTATGTGGGAGATTTTGGCTTGCACTACTACAAAAATGGATTTTACTTCCACTGTAAAATGTCTATTTTCAAAAAGGAAAGTAAAAAATAAGGGTGGTGGCATTTTTTTAATTATGAGCAAGAATTTTAACATATTCGGCGTCTTTTTGAAATTGGGATGCCAAAGTGGTATTTCAACATCCTAATTCAAAATTAGGACACCTAAACACTTTTGAAATCCCAAAAGCGGTACTCGGGAGTACTCGGGTGCTCTCTCTTTGTTAATTGTTCACACCCACACACTCTTTAACAATTCCCTAAAGCCGTAAAGATGTAGGCGGTGGTGGGTGTTAGATCAAATCTTAGTCGTCCAGGCATGTCTTTCTGGCACCGGTGTCGGTAACAAGTTCATCGCCGAACTAGTCTAGTTGGTGGTTGACGTTTTACGGTATATTCTCGACATGGTTTGTGGTCATCATTTTCTAGTTCATGCTCGGCGTGTTCGATCTATTACATGGCTGGTCCGTGTTTGACGTGATCGGCGTCTCGGATCTATGGGGACTAGATCTGTTCGCATCGGAAAGTTTCAAACCCGTGATGGCGTGCTTTGCTTTGCGTAAGATCCTTAAATCTCTATCTTCTCTTCTCTTGTCTATCAAATCCTAGGAACAAAACAATAGGTTCTGAAAAAATGGGTTGTGTTTTAGACATGCTGAGCATGTGGTAAAGGAGTGAACTTGTTGGATGTGTTGGTTTTGATTAGTTTTGATGATGTCTAGGTCTAGGTGTCATTCTTAAGAGCAAAAGTTGTATGATATATTTATCTCCTACATTGACTAATTACTATATTTAATGTAGATTAATTCAAGTTGAATAATAGCTCAAGAAGGAGATAAAAGATTTTAGAAAGAAGAAATTGAAGAGAATGTCAAGTTCAAGAAGAAGAAGAGATCTTGAAGAAAGATCAATATTGGAGCAATTTTATATGAAACTAGACTCCCAATGCATCATTTTGATATAAATTTCAAGTCCAAAGGATGTCATATGAAGGATCTATGAATTTCTGAAGTTGACAGTGAAATTCACGCCACACAGCAGACCAAGCTTCGATGTTTTGATTGTATCTCACAATATAAAAATCCAATTGAGCCAAAATCAGTGGCATATGAAAATAGACTCAAAGGGATTTCAATCAAGATTTAAATCAACCAAAACGGAGTTCAGAACAGGGAGATATGGCCCTCGAAAATTGACAGTCAGTTCAAGATGCTGAAAATCGTTGGTCAAAGAACATCTTTCTTTCATCTGATAATAATGCACTCATACAATGAGTTAGAAGCCTTCAATGGATGATAGAGAGAAGATTTATTGAAGAAGTGTTCTTACCTCAAGTCAAGTGGCTTACAAAGAACTTCGAATGAATTATTGGAAAAGCTGACTCGCGTCACGACCCGAGTCACACGAAGGCAGAGAGCAATGAAGTTTGAGAAAGCATATTTAACTCGAGTCACAACTAATCAACTCGAGTCAAGTCGAGACAGAAAGCAATCAGGAGTAAAGCAATGATCTTTTAACTCGAGTCATAACTCGAGTTACCTTCCTGCATCAGAAAACCACCGTGCTCGGAAATTCAAAATCATTGATTAAGTAAGTTTTGAAAAGTTTTTCAAAGTTCCAAAGTTTTTATCAGACACCCAATTCACCCCCCCCCCTCTTGGGTGATAGCCAGGTCTAACAGGATGTGTATAATAGGATTGAAGGGTTGTTGGTCGATTTCTTTGATGGCAAGTGAACCCGATCGAACAAGTAATAAAGAGTAAGTAGAGTATCGTCCTACGAGGCGAGATACCAAATGTTGTCGCCTAGTCATAAATTCAGTTGTATTTGAAAAGAAAATAAATCTGATTTGGTTTGAGGTTTTATAGCTATTCTAAAAGCAAGAAAAGAAACAAATGGTCGTAGTTGAAAGGATATCAGTAAGAGATTAGGCTGAGCTCAGAATCCTCCCTAAGCACATCAATCCCCCAGTTGCCCCTCACACAATGTTATAGCATCTATGCTGAACAGCTCTCGCAATGCTACAGCATAGACACCATTAACACAATTATTTAGTTAATGAGTGAGTCGAGAAATGTATGGCCATACTACGTAGAAAGGAGTTTCCATTTCAATTGTTAGACTACTCAAGAATCGAGAAAGTGTGTCTAAGATTTAATGAATACTGCATTTAATCTAGGGTGGATATATATATATATATATATATATATATATATATATATATATATATAAAATAATAATGATATTATTTATAGATAATAATATTATTATATAGTATTTAATTTATTTGATAAATTAAATAACTATAATAAATTGAGATATTGTATCGTTGGAGAGTTGTTCGGTGTGGATACCGCTAGAGGGAGTGGATTCGTAGAGTCGGCTCCTAGAGATTGATCGAGCAAGAAGGTGTTAGCCCATGTGTTCGAGAAAGGACGCATACAAGCTCTTATAGGTACAATTTCTGTAACGAACCTTGATTTAAACGCCATTGGTAGATCCTTTTTATGGGATTCGTAAAATTTTAATGGATGAGAATCATTCCGCTGCGTGTACGGATCCCAACAAAAGGATGGTGGCATGGTGACCTTTGGTGGAAATCAATCGGAAGGATCACTGGAATTGGTGAAGTTGGAAACAACGATAGACCACAAATCAAAGATGTGTAACTTGTGGAAGGACTTTGCCATAACCTACTCGGTGTTAGTCAAAGCACGAGATAAAGATAACTGGGTTATCTTCGATTCAAAGGAGTGTCGATTGTTAGCAAGAATGATCTACCTTTAGATAAAGGTAAATTGAAAGCCTTATTCGGGACTCCTAGAGAAGGTAAGCTCATTATACTTTAAACCTTCCTAGCAATAACATTGTTTCGAAAGCGCTTTATTGGTAAACTGGATGAGAGTTGGTTGTGGCATAAGCGATTAGCTCATGTCGACTTGTTCAAACTAGACAAGTTGCTAAGAAAAGATTTGGTTCTTGGCTTACCAAAAATTCATTTAAAAAATGACATGATCTGTGATGCTTGTCAAAAAGGTAAACAAACCAAGTCATCTTTCAAATCTAAAAATGAAATATCAACCAATCGACCACTCCAACTACTTCATATGGATTTAGTTGGACCAGCTAGAGTAAAAAGCCTTGGTGGCAATTTATACACATTGGTCATTGTTAATGATTTCTCAAGGTTTTGATGGACAATATTTTTATCTTCTAAAGATGAAACATATGATCAATTTGTTGTTTTTACCAAAGAGGTACAAAACGATAAAGGTCTCTCTATTTCAGGTATATGAACTGACCATGGTGGAGAATTTGAGAATAATGCTTTCAGAGACTTCGTGATGCTCAAGGAATTGATCATAAATTCTCATCTTCGAGAACTCCCAACAAAATAGAGTTGTAGAAAGGAAGAATCGAGTTCTCACCGAGATGGCTAGAGCTATCTTTGAATGAGAATCAAACCTCCCAAGTTTTATGGATAGATGCCATGAGTACTGCTTACTACATCTCAAATCGGGTATATCTCCAAAAGAAGCTTACGAAAACTCCTTATGAGTTATACAAAGGAAGGAAGCCTAACCTAGCTCATATACACATCTTCAATTGCAAATGCTTTGTGCACAATCTTGGAAAGGATAACTTAGGAAAGTTTGATCCTAAGTCGGATGAAGGTATATTTCTTGGCTATTCTAATAGGAGTAAAGCATATAGAATCTATAATAATCGACTCATATTATTGAAGAGTCAATGCATGTTGTATTCTATAAAGCAAAGTCGACAAATCTTTGGATGATGATGAGCCAATCTTTCAAAGTCAATCTATTTAGGAAACTCCTTCTGTTTTGGAAAATTCTAAAAATCCTTTGAAAACAGAACACGAAAATGAAAATGCTTGTGAAAACACTGATAAATCTCAACCTAAAGCTTGTAGATACAGTAGGACTCATCCATTGGACCAAATAATAGGTGATGTAAATCGGGAGTGAGAACCAGAAAAGTACTTTGAATGAATTTAATTTCTCTGCTTTCATTTCTAAGATTGAACCCTCTAACATTGACGAAGCCCTCTCAATAATGATTGGGTTATAGCAATGCAAGAAGAGTTACATTAGTTTGAAACAAATCAAGTTTGGGACTTGGCACCTAGGCCTAAAAACCATCAAGTTATTGGCACTAAATGAGTATTCAAGAACAAACGAGATGAATCCACAATCATTGTCCATAACAAGGCAAGATTAGTGGCCAAAGGTATAATCAAGAAGAAGGAATTGATTACGAAGAAACGTATACTCGTGGCAAGATTGGAAGCTATATGAGTTCTTTTAGCCTTTACTTGCATTAAAGGATTCAAATTGTATCAAATGGACGTGAAAAGTGCTTTTCTAAATGGTTTTATTCAAGAGGAAATTTATGTTGAACGACCTTCTAGATTTAAAGATAACCATCATCCAGATAGTGTCTTTCGTCTCAATAAAATTTTGTATGGCCTTAAGCAAGCTCCTATAGCTTGGTATGAGAGACTAAGAAAATTCATTCTTGATCAAGGATTTTTAGAGGTATAGTAGATACAAATCTCTTCATTAAAAGCAATAAGATGAATGATTTACTAATTGTTCAAATATATGTCGATGATATTATATTTGGTGCTACTAATAATGCTTTGTGTGAAGATTTCTCTAAGACAATGCGAGAGAATTTGAGATGTCTATGATGGGAGAATTGAATTATATCCTTGGTTTACAAAACAAACAATGGAAGAATGGAATCTTCATCTCTCAAACTAAGTATCTCTAAGATCTGCTAAAGAAGTATGGAATGGACTAATGCAACGGAGTTAATACTCCAATGAGTTCAACTACTGCTTTGGATGATAATGAAAAGGGCAAGGACTTCAATGAAAGACAGAATATCACCAAGAGGGGCGAGGTGAATTGGGGTGATTTAAAAATCTTTTGATTTCCTCTGGAATTCACGCACCGAAGCAGTGTAAGCGAGAAAGTAGGAGAAAGATGAATACAAGAGATTTATATTGGTTCGGTCTCAATTCTTGACCTACGTCCAGTCCCCAGACTCTCGGGGATTTTCACTATCACTTTAGCGATTACACACTTTGTACTAGAAAGTAATTGTCTCACTAGGATTCACTCCCCTTACAAGTTGCAATCAAATATTGCAATCTCAAAGTTCCACTGCTTTGAGATTCTTGAAAATATATTGATTCGAAATGAACTCTCTAAAAGAGCAGATTGATAAACACTGAACATTAAGATATACGAAGATATTACACAAATGAATGAAACAATAAATGCGTATTGATCATTTGAGCATTTTTATTTTCGGTGCTTGGAACGAATTGAATGCTTCAACTTATATTTGGTGAAGGAATTAAATGATCGTTGGAAGCTTTCAATGCACCGTTGAGAGTAATTAATATAGCCGTTAGACTTGAAACGCTTTTGTTACTCACAACGCATGATTTGTTCAATGATCGCCAATATTCTTTGTTGACATTCCTAATGTTCTTCTGTTTGATGATCGGCATTCAAATGAGGAAAGAAACCATTAATGCCATCAGAATGTTCAAAGATTAATTGTCCAAATTCATGCTTCATTTTCGGAACCAACATTTAATGCAGGTGACGTAATCAATGCTTTTGATTAATCTTCGATTAATCATTCACCTAATCAAGCGAAACTCATTAAGAAACTGATTAAACATAGTTAGGAACAAATATGAGTGATGTTATGAAGTAAGAAAATCATACTTAAAGATTTAAGATTTACGAAATGGTGATTGCAAAATAGAGATAGCTTTAGCTCGAGTTAAATTCAACCCGGCTCGAGCGGATGACTCGAGTTAAGCATTCGAAGCTCGAGTCACAAGTTCATCTTCTTTGAAAATAAGTTTGAAGTTTAAAAATGTCTATGTATGACTTAGGCTCAAGTTTAAAACGTTTAGCTCAAGTGCATGACTCGAGTCAATCAAGGTTAGCTCCAATCAAGTTCCTCTTTCACAAATTGACTTCGAGATGACTGTTTGAAAAAGATTTGAAATCGCGTCATTTCGAGTCATTAAGTGATGACTCGAGTTAACTAATCATTTAAAAAGAGTTTTCCAAAACTATGCTCGAGTCATGTAGCACTAGCTCGAGTCAAGGACTTCTGAATTTTGAAAATAATTTTAAGTTCACAAAATATGACTTAAGTCAAATAGCACGAGACTCGAGGAAACATCATTTCTTAAAATATTTCACGGGAGCTTATGATTCGAGTTAGCAAATGACTGGTTGGAGTTAACAAAGATCAAACATTTCTAACTAAGCTTCAAAGACTTGACTCGAGTTTTACAACTTGAAACTCGAGTTAATTTGAAAACAATTCTGGTTCAAGTTTGAGCAAGTTAAAAACATTTTTGACTTGAACTATTAACCACATTTTGTTTACAATTGTCGATATCATTAAAACACATAGAGAACTAACATTCTCCCCTTTTTGATGATGACAACACTTGTAAACAATCATGTCAAATTTTAAAGTTCTTTGAGATATCAAGAGATAGGAAGAATAACCAACAACTCAAGGAGACTAAATTTCATTTCATCCATTTCAAAAATACTAAGTACATGTCAAATGAAGCATGAAGCAATGGTACATAGCATAAAGCAAAATACATAGAGACATAAAACAAGTTATGAAATGAAATACAAAAAAAAAATATGATTATGATTGCACTCAACTGCAACTCTTCTACTTCTCTTCTCCCCTTTGTCATCACTCAAAATGGGTGGATCAAAGATGCAATCAAAAGGAGGAAAAGGAAAAGGTGAGTAATGAGGTAGAGGAGTAGAGATAGAAGTGTCTATCCCTGGCTTAGGTGGAGGAGAGTGGTGAGAGGCGAGGTGACTCTAGGCGAGGGTGAGTAGAGGAAGTAGATGAATGCTCATCAAACAATCTAGCAGTGGATATTGATGATGAGATCCTCACGGTGGAGGTTTAGGAAGGAGGAACAATGATAGTTAGATGGGTAGTGGCAATGACGGGGTAGTGAAAGTGAGAATGGGAGATGAGGGAATAGGAGATGAAATGATAGGAGTGGAAGCAGGAAGGATAGGTGAAAGAGGAATGGATGCGGGGATGGATGCGGGTAATGTGGTAGGAATGCTGAGACTAGGGCTAGCATGAATATGTGAAGGATATGAGATAGGAATACCAAGACTAGGGCCAACACCAACCGAAGGCGAGCCTTGATCAGCTTGTCCATCTTGTCACTAAGAGTTAGTATCACAACATGAAGAGTTGAAATGCTAGCGAGTGATCCTCATGTGACCTTCAAGATTGTCAACTTTATTACTTATTTCCTCTTGCACACCCACATGATCATCGTGTCCCTTGGTAACCTTAGAGACCAATCTACCAATCTCACTTTCAATTCAATCGAGTCAAATATAAGATTGCTTTCTCCACTATGGCCTTGATTGAAGCATGAAAATCGAGAAGGAGGTGCGGTGAGTAGACTAAGCTGGAGCTGATGCAAACTAGGCTTCATTTACTCTTGATTGTGATGCCCTTGATCTAGTAGGGGCTCTAGATTGCTCGGACCCTTCCTTAAATGAAATCCACATCATGTTGAGATGATGTTGACCAAATAGGTGAGGCTTCACCGATTGTTCATTGAGCTCAAGGTACCAAATATTTTCATGAAAGAGAATGAGAGACACAAGATTTGGGAAAGGGATAGTAAAGGTCTTTTTAGAAGCAAAGCGAAATTTTGCCATCTCATTATAGACCCATTGGCCTATATTATGAGGGACCTTGTCTACTAAAGAGACAAAAGAGGAAATCCCTTTTTGCAAAATAGGTAAAAATTTTACCCTTTTGCAAGAGATTCATGGAATAGATACACCGAGAGCTCTATGCAAGGGGCATGACAACAAGAGAGAAAGATAAATTTTCTAATGGTCCATCAGTACAGGCTTATCAGGTCTTAGAATTTTAAATATCTCCTCGTTGTCATAATTCAACTCAGCAGGAGGAGGAGGATTTGAGATCCTTAACAGAGA
Organism: Acacia pycnantha; assembly: GCA_025563575.1. Lineage (NCBI taxonomy): Eukaryota > Viridiplantae > Streptophyta > Magnoliopsida > Fabales > Fabaceae > Acacia > Acacia pycnantha. Next base: position 1,079,857 of record JAMWYP010000204.1, read on the forward strand.
ATTTATATATTTGGCAGTTAAAAGAATCCTTCTACCTCTAATATATGTGACAATTATCTCCTCAATAAGATTACCATCGCCATCCAAATGAATGGCTAAGGTCATATAAAAATCGAAAGTCCTAAGAATGGTAGGACTATAAGAGGTTTGAATTGAAAGAAGACTTTTGAAAGGATAAGCCATGGGGAAAGATCGAGATTACAATCTTCCTTAAGCTTAACTAAATTAACATAAATAGTTGGGCAAAAATTCCTATTGCCATAATGTTCTCTAAATTGTTTGGCTTTAGAGTTAGTGAACATTATAGGATTACAACAAAATCAATTGGAGGAATAGGATAAGAGTAGATTGCTTGAAGAGCGGAGGTCGACTAGGAGGTACCTTATAAATGGACTAGCCCAAAGCATGAGAGGCTTGGCCTTTAGGAGAACCTTTGAAATCTTAGGAAGCAACAAATGCCTTCTTCTTTTTCTTCGGTACCTCAACAGTGGCTTGTTATCCTTCCACTTAGCAGTGTCGGGATCAATCTTCTTCTTCTTGGGCACTTGGTGGCTCTTAAATCACAACCTTCTTCACCTTAACCTTTGGACATGGTTCATCGGCAACAACTTTAGGTTGGTAACACCTTGGAGTGTGTTTCTCTCCTAGGTCATTTCGTTAGTTCTCAATGTGTTTTGATGATAAGCGACAATTGTAAACAAGTGCGAATGTTTTTGACAATCTAAATGATTTAATTTAAAGACAAAACATTTTGTCGGCGCCAAACTCGAGCCTAGATAAGTGAACTCGAGTTTGCCACTAAGAGAGCAAGACTAGCTTATCTTTGCATTTTAAACTCGAGCCTAGGTTCTTGAACTCGAGCCCAAAAGCTCCAGAAATAGTTTTGAAAGAGTTTACAAATGTGTAAACTCCAGCCTGTATAAGCAAGCTCGAGTTTTCCTCTGGGGAAAACCTTTCATTTGAAAACCATTTCTTTAAATTCCAGAGTTTGTATTTTGAGTAGAGTTTGCTAACTTTCAAATGTTGCAAACTCGAGCCTAAAGAAATGCACTCGAGCCTATGGTTTTTGTGTAGAGTTTACTCTATAGTTGAAAGACATAAAAGAGTTTACAAAATGTGTAAACTCGAGCCTGCGTCTGCAAGCTCGAGCTTGCCCTTGGAAGAGAGCATTCAAACTTTCCATCTTTTAAAAATTCGAGCCTGACAGTTTAAACCTCGGGTTTGCCTCGGCCAATTAATTTCAAAGTTCATTTATTTACAAGAAACTCGAGCCTAGTCTTCGAACTCGAGCCTAATATTTGATATGAGTAAAGTTACTTTACAAACTCTAGAGTTCATAGTTTAAACCTCAAGTTTGTCGACATGAACAGTTTCAAACTCGAGCCCGCTCACTAACGGACTCGAGTTTGCCATTATGTAAAGTTTTGATTTCGGCTAGCCTTGCAAACTCGAGTTTGAGTCGGATCCCAAATTGATTGACAGCATTGATTACACGCGACAATCAGAGATTCTGTCATAAAGATGAATTCCCTCACTTGGGAATAATTGCTACAACGATTACCCAGAATGATTCGATATTCAAATCAATTGATGAACATTAAAAGACCTTCATTGCAGATCAATCATCCGAAAATCAGGAAAGATTATGAACCCAACGGCTATAGTCCACAAACAGCAAGAATTTCGAATGGAGAAAATTCTGAATAAAGAAGCAACGGTCATGAGAAAACTCATTGCTATATATAGAGCTGCATACAAACCTACAGAAACACACAACAAGAAGAGAACGAGAATCAGCTCAATACTTCTCGATTATTTCAGTTTCTTTCTGTGCAATATCTTTTGATACTTAGAACTTCAGTGTTTATCAATATTTACTCTGTGAGAGAGTTTACATACTTGTATTTCATTCATTATATGAATCTCAAGTCAAGGGGACTTGGAGATTGGGATTTCGATTACAACTTGTAAGGGGAGTGTATCCTAGAGAGAGGATAATCCTTGAGTACGAGTGTGTATCGAATTGAGTGATAGTAGAAAACCCAGGGAGCACCGGGACTGGACGTAGGTCAAGAGTTAGGACCGAACCAGGATAAACTCTCGTGTCAAGCTCTTCTTCCCTATCTCTTTACTTTCGGAGTTCATCTAGTGTGCACAGGTGACTAAAAAGAATTTTAAAATCCCCAATTCACCACCCCTCTTGGTGATTTCCTTCACTTTCAATTTCGGTGGTGAGAAGGTGATGATTGAGTAGCCTCGTGGTTGGAATTGGAGTCCTTAGTCTTGGAAGATCATTTGGGAGGCATGATGGACCAAGAGGAAGCATTGAATATCGAGCAAAAGAGAAAAAGGAAGAAGAAGCTTGAAGAACCAAGGTCCTATGGTCTACATCCTCTCTAGTTCTTCATTCTTGGAGATTTATAACCTTAATAAGCTCTTGTTGGTGGTTGTAAGGGTACTAGCCGAAATCCCTAAAGAACTAAGGAGGAAGGAGTTCTAACAAGAACCACCAAACAAAGCTAAGTAACTTTCTAGTCTGTCTTATGGCATCTTGGAACTTATTGGTGGCTTTACTTGTCTTTCTTGAAATTTAGAAGGTTGAAACCCTAAGGGGATGTGCTGTCCATTTGGTTAAAAATAGATTAAAGCATGTTTAAGACCTAGATAACAAAGTAGGAGATAATCTAGGGCTAGACTTAATGTTTGTGAAGTAAACTTGAAAAATCCTTTTTGGTTTTATTTATGTCTTATTTTTTTCCAGAACAAGGAACCCATGAGGAGTGGGATTTTGTCCATTTTGATGCTTCCAATGGTTTTAAAATGAAAAATTATGTAGGGTAATGGTTAGGAAGTGATTTTGGATGAATTGGACAAAAACCTTAAGTCCCGCCAGTATTGATCTTTATGTAGCATCAACTTGTGTTGAGTGTTTAGATAATTAAATGGTGTCCAATGGCTATAAACCTTTTCACAATTAAATTAGACTTATCACGCTTTAATTTGATAGGTCATATGTTTAATTTGAATTTGTTTATGTTGAGATATGAATTTATGAAATTAAACCTTGAAGCTGGAATGTTATTCTGAATAGTGTGTACTATTTGATTGAAATTAGACCAGTATGTATGTGTCTAACTCTAGATGGAATTTTTCCTTGAAACAAGATTCAACAAGGGTTACATAGACTTTGGAACCACCTTATTTGGATATTTGTGTAATGAGTTGTGAATTTTAAAAGTTGATGGAAAATTCGGCAACTTTTAGCTACCACGCGAATTTAAGGGTCAAAGGTTATGAGGTTGAGGCGGTTCCATTAGGTATTCATTTTCCATGGCTCTAATAATATAATTTTGTATTTAGGGCCATGAGAAGTTCAGAAAGAAGAAGAATGAAAGATACTTCAAGCAACTCCAATGGTTGGTGAAAAAGGAAAATCAAGGAGGGACATTATATTGATCTAGAAGTTAGTGAACTTACCCTACTTGTGTGTATTGATATGTTTGCTTATGTGTTAATGTGTATGATTGCTCTACTTGCTTGTCTATGTGTAACATGTTTGAATAATTGAAGCTCTGTTTTTAGCTATACTATAGCCATGAGTATGTTGTATGAAGCATGCAAAAATGTCATTATGTTAACATGAGCTAGTGCAAGACAAGTATATTATACACTAGCACCTATCTTGCAAGCATTGTTATGTATGTTTGCTATTGGTATTCCCCTGAATCTCACCCTCCCCAACCAACCATTAGGCGGTGAGCACGAAAAGAAATGCAGGACGAGATTAGAAAGAGAAGAATGCTTGAAGATGAACCATAAGGAAGAATGATGGAGAATTAAAGAATAATAGTGTAATGATTTTACTATCTATAATGTGCATAAATCCCGAGAATACACATGTTATGTAATCAAGATTATTATTGTATCGGTATATTTATGCTATTTTTGTTTACCCATTGTCTTTGCGCATTATTGCTCTAATAAGTATCAAAATACCATTAGGGTATTACATTTGGTGGTATCGAGCAGTGGTTCCAGAGGCAATGAATAGCATACTAATACTTGATTACATAGTGGCATGAAATGAAGCAGTAGTGGTATCGGTACATATAAAGGGTCCATGAAGTAACTCTCTCATACTCATCTAAATCTAATGGTTTTGCCGAAAGGAAAAATAGAACATTAAAGGAAATTATGAATTCTTTAATTGTAATTTCTGCTGCACCTAATAACTTGTGGGGGAAGCTATATTGTCTCGCATGTTTCCTACAAATGTGGAAAGGTTTTACACCAAACCTGAAATATTTGAAAGTGTGGGGGTGTCTAGCAAAAGTATTATTACCTGATCTTAAAAGGAAAAGGACTATTTGAATCAAGAGAAAACTTGGATTTTAGTAGACTTTCCCTTAGGAGAAAACCCTATTGGGTGTAAATGAGTGTTTAGGAAAAACAATTTTCTAATGGGTCTATAGATAGATATAAAGCTAGATTAGTAGCTAAAGGCTTTACCCAAAAGGAAAATATTGATTACTTTGATACATTTTTGCTTGTAACCAGGATTTCCTCTATCATTAGCTTCAATTTATAATCTTATTATTTATCAAATGGATGTCAAAACAGCGTTTCTAAATGGTGACTTAGAAGAGGAAATTTATATGGTTCAACCCGAAGGATGTATTATTCTGGGCAAGAAGATAAAGTTTGTAAGTTAGCTAAGTCATTATATGGTTTGAAACAAGCACCCAAACAATGGCATGAGAAATTAGATCAAGTTTTGATAAGTGGTGGTTTCTCTACTATTGAAGTAGAAAGATGTGTTTATATAAAAGTTGTGAATAGTGATTGTGTGATTATTTGGTTATATGTGGATGATATTCTTATCTTTGGTACTAGTTTAAATGTTAGGCTTGAGACAAAAAGTTTCCTTGCTTCAAACTTTGATATGAAAGATCTTGGAGAAGCAAAGGTAATATTGGGTGTAAAAATCATAAGGAATGAACATGGTATTCAACTTTGTCGAGAACATTATGTTGAGAAGATTCGAGAAAGTTTGAACAATTTAATGAAGATCATGTAAGTACTCCTTATGATGGTAGCATACATTTGACAAAACATGAAGGAGATCCAATAGATCAATCTAAATATGCACAACTCATTGGGAGTTTGTTGTATTTGATGAATTATTCTAGACTAGACATAGCATATGTTGTGTGTAGATTGAAAAGTTATACTCACCGCCTAACATAGCATATGTTGAGTGTAGATTGAGCAATTATACTCACCGCCTAAGCAATAAACATTGGGAGGCTCTCATAAGATTATTATGATACTTGAGAGGTACCATGAATTATGGTATACTATATTAGAAGGGTAGAGTGATGCTAACTCGATTTGATTCATACGAAACAAACTCTACTAGTGGCTATGTCTTTATTCTTGGTGGTGGTGCAGTCACATGGAAATCAGCCAAGCAAAACATAATAACACCGTCCCTGAGGGACTCTGAGTTTGTTGCTATGGAGTTGGTTGGTACTGAGGCTAAGTAGTTGAAAAACTTCTTAGCAATATCCCAATGTGTGACAAACCAACAACATTAGTGTCGTTTTACAATGATAATAAAGCAGCAATAGCCACGCTTAAGAACAAAACCTTCAATGGTAAAAGTAGACACATATGAATGAGACATAATATTGTAAGGTAGCTGCTAAAGGATGGTGTTATTCAATTGATTATGTAAAGTCGAAATGAACTTGATAGATCCGTTAACAAAACCTATTCAAAAGAAAATAATTGTTGAAATGTCGAGAGGAATGGGACTAAAGCCAACTCATAATTGATAGCGATGGCAACCCAACCTTTTTGATCCTCCCTATGATAATGGGAGTGTGCTAGAATGCATTATTTTAGGTTGAACAAAGCCCTTAATGATTTCATAATCTTAAAGGACAGTGTGCTCAGTGCAGGTACACTTAGATGAAATTACCTATATGAATATGGAGTGTGGCCGCTCCTATGAGATCGTGGCGAAATCTCCAAAGCTTTCGTTATGCACCAGAATGTGCGGGGCCGTCTTAATGAACAAAACCGTCATTAACAGTGAAAATGTGAGGTTATAATCTAACCTTTAATGTCTCTAGTACACACCAATAATTGTTCGCTCATAGAAGCAGGCTTCACTGACATCTCTGTTGTTAGTTCTCTGTGTGTTTTGATGATTAATAACAATTGTAAACAAGTATGAATGTTTTAATAAGACAAAAGAGTCAAAAACATTTTGTCATCGCAAAACTCGAGCCTAACTAGGCAAGCTCGAGTTTGCTGCAAACAGAGAGCATATCAGGCTATTTCAAGATGACGAACTCGAGCTCGAATAAATAAACTGCCTGGTTTGTGAAATATTATTTCAGGTGCTCGCCCGACAAAATGCTCAGCGATGATTCGAACTCGAGCCTACCTTTCTGAACTCGAGTTTACATGATGAGACAATTTACAAACTCCAGAGTTTACATCAAACTCCAGAGTTTGCTCCTCACAGAAGATGAACCTGATACTCAAAAGTGCCTTACGAACTCGAGCCTCACTTGGCGAACTCGAGTTTTGATCGACAGCACAAATGATCGTTACTGGTTTAATCCTGATTAGTTTGAACTACAAAATTACCATTTCTATGCGAATTGATTACATTCATTTAGAGGATTCATATGTATATTTAACCACTCTAAATTAAGAATGTTTCAGGTATTAGTTGGATCAACCAAGACATTGAATTCACGCGACAAATCGAATGAAGAAGGATTTCACGCGTCTGGAATTAAATCAGCTGAAAATCAGAACCCAACGGCTATAATCCTCATCAACCTGAATTTCAAATGAAGAACATGCAGAATTGTGAAGTAACAGTCACATAGCAATTGACCACTATATATAGAACAAGATTACAAACTTCGAAAGTAGAGAATTGAAGCAGAAACGAAAAGCAAGCTCAAGAGTTACATATACATTCGTTTTATTTCGTATTGTATTTGATATACAAAGAGCCTCGGTGCTTATCAATATCTACTCGTGAGAGAGCTGTTATACAAATTATTCATTCATTGTAATAATCTCAAGTCAAGGGGACTTGGAGATTGGGATTTCAGATTACAACTTGTAGGGGGAGTGTATCCTAGAGAGAGGATAATATTTGAGTACAGAGTGTGTATCCGAATTGAGTGATAGTAGAAAAACCCGAGAGTCCGGGACTGGACGTAGGTCAAGAGTTTGGACCAAACCAGGATAAACTTTCGTGTCAAGCTCTTCTTCCCTATCTCTTTACATTTAGCTTCAGCTTGGGTGCAAGGTTATTTTAAAAGTTTTTAAAATCCCCAATTCACCCCCTCTTGGTGATTTCCTTTCGTTTTCATCGTGTATTAAGTGTTATTAGTCTAGGTCTCGTTCATAATTCTAAGGACCACCGATACAACAGTTATATGTTAGGATCCGTACACACGGCGGAGTAAAAACTTTTACAAATCCCATCGAAGGATCGCTCAACAGCGTTTAAATCAATGTTTAGGGTTTCTGAATCGTACCTATGCCGAACAATTGGACTGGTGGGCTACCTTCTCGATCAGCAGAAGTTGACTCTTTGAATCGCCTTCCTCTACCGGTATCCACACGAACAGCCTTCAGAAACACGAACGGAAGTGTGCTAGCGCCTCGGTATTCTTGCGTCTCTTTCTCTTTTCTATCTAGGGTTTTGTTTTCGCAGTAGTCTAATTCATTTGTATGTTTAATACGACTAGATCATAATCTCTTAGAGAGTTTCTAAAACCCTAATGTGTCGTATTAAAATATTCAAAATTAATCTAATTAATTTCGAATTTTGAATTTGGATTAAATCATATTAATTAAATATGTCCAATGAGATATAATCTAACTATTTAATCCGAATTAATAGGCCTTCGATTTAATTTATATTTATAAATTAAACCAAGATATGATATCCTTTATATTTAATTTAAAATGAGATACGATATCTCAGTTCAAATTAAATCTGATATGCAATATCTTTATTCGAAAATTAAATCTGAGATACAATATCTCAATTTATTGTAGTTATTTAATTTATCAAATAAATTAAATACTATATATAATAATATTATTGTCAATAAATAATATCATTATTATTTTCAAATTTAATAATATATATATACACACACACACATCCTAGATTAAATAAGTATCGTAACATCCGTCCAAAATTACCATTTAAATAACTATTTCATACCTAAATGTATTTAGGTTTGGTCGAAATAAACTATACCACATTAAAATTCATATCTGCAGTCACTGTTCATAATATAAGTTCTAGTATGCAGCGGGAAAAATCAAAATATGCAATGTATCAAAAAGGCCCTAGAGTTCGGCAATATACATTAGATTATGCTCATGTTACAAAAGAGACATACAAGATTGATAACTCTGATCAAGTCTCGAATGCCTTTTCCCCTTGGTACCACTGCTAGAATTTGCGTCTGAAAAATAAATAACAACGGGGTGAGTCACAAGGACTCAGTAACCACATATCCAATTTAACAGGTATACAGGGAATGATTACAAGAGTTAAGCGGGCCAATTATCCATTCGTATATCAATAACTTTGAGTAAATTACCAAACCAATTAATAATTCAAAATCTATTCAATATGCATGTAACTCCTTCAACCATCCTTATAGCCTCCTTATAACCGCTGACAGAACTCATGGGCTACAATATAATAGGTTTAATCTCTTTGACGAGATTACACCAAGCTCACCAATGATGAGGTGTAGCCCGGCCAAAGGCTACAGAACTCATATCGGACCATGGGTTCCCTTTCTCTCGAATATAGAAAGGTGTCACTGTCCCAAGGGCTGACCCTTATCCCGGCCAAAGGATAAGGATGATACCAAGGGCCCTGAAAATATCCGGCCATCCACTGTGCGCTCAGTGGTGGCTATACCACGTGGTACAACATCAGTCTCCTACCATCATATCTCATCTCAATCCAGAACACCGATATGCGGTGCAATATCACAATTTTCAATATCATCAATTTATATTTATGTTCAATACTCAACGCCATGCATAAACTTTCATAATTACAAATTAAACAATTTAATCATAACAATATAAATAATTTATGCCCACTTAATTAAAAATTTACCTCCAAACGAATATCTCACATATATATACATTTTCATAGGTAACAAACTATAATATATTCATATCATTTAAATATATAAGCATATGCTTATAATCACCTCAACAAGTATACAAGATAAATTGAAAAGTGGTTACCTCAAGTTCTTGACACGACATTAAGCGTACGAGAAATCAGTCCCCTTTAATAAACTCCTTTTCTCTTTTCTCTCCTCCTCCTCTCGCTTCTCTCTCTCTCTCTCTCTCTCTCTCTCTCTCTATCTCCAGAGCTCTCTCGGTTCTCTATTACGCACACATAAACACTAATTCACTAAACACACACACCTATATATATATAGATGATTAATGGCGGTGGATTAAGGCGGTAAACCGAGGGAATTTTTTTATATATATAATGATAATACTTCCTCTCTACAACATTAAATGGCAGGACGCTGCCACTCCCAAATGTGGCGGCAGACACGCCACAAAATTATACCAATATAATTTTAATTTTAATTTTTTTAGATTTAATTAATTTTTTTCTTTTAAATTATTTTGAGAATATTACAAGTATTCATTAAATCTTAAACACATTTAAGATTCAATGAATCGGACACTCTTGCTTGTGTTAGGCAATTCTTGTGTGCGACCCGTAGGCCCACATGATATTGGCAATGGTCAATCCGTACTAGCCCACAAGTCACAAGTGGCCTTTAGCAACGACTACCCATTTCACATGGGGATCGTTGATGCGATATAACCTATCATACAACCATGTCACGTCCCTTTTGTCACACGACAATTTGGTCAAGGATGAGGCATGGATTATGTCAACTTCCTGTTCTTGACCATTACTTTTCGATTCTCGAGTAGTCTAATAATTGAAATGGAAACTCCTCTCCATCGTAGTATGGCCATACATTTATTAGACTCACTCATCGAGGGCCCAAGATTATCTCTCTACAAATGTGAGGGACAAATCCCATCTTGACCACTCACACCTCTGCATGAGAACCACCGATCCCGATCCAAGCCTTTATCATCACCCGGTCAAAGATGACTTTTGACTAGGTCAAAGATCCGTGCCTTATCATGTAGGAATCCATGATGATCTCGAGTCATAGGGCATTGTGATGTGGTTATACATAAGATAAGCTTATGACTAAATCCATGCAACTTTCTCATAGTGGGTCGGTCCAGCACCTTGTACTCTTACAATTGCCCATGACTTTGATTCGTATCTCCATACCTCATCAAAGTCATACTGGTCTTATCTCATCTTCGCTCCCGCGTGGATGACCAACCAGGGACATTTAGGATAATCTATTAGATATATCCAGGGATACAGTTATCAATGTAAATTTGGAAACGAAATGATAACTAAAAGAGAATACTTTAAATAACATAAATGTCTAAAGTACAATGACTTGCCCTAGGGCATAATTTCAAACAT